>CM076579.1:58242070-58428187 GCA_034641835.2 Pinus albicaulis | reverse complement strand
GCTACATATAGAAATTTTAATTAAATGGTGTGATTGATATTAGTGCTACATTTAACAGAATCCATATTAGGGTAACCACCCTCCAGATTCTGTTTAGTTGTAGACTAGAACATACATAGAGTAGAAACTTCAGAATCTCTAAACCAAGGTCGGTTTAGATCTGAAGTTACTTAAACCTCTACAGACGACCGTTGAAATTTTGCTAGAAAACGAGTAATTTCACTCTATAGAATGGTTATAATATTCATAAGTGGGGAGATTCCCCCTCCAAAGCTATCTTGAGTACTTGAATAAATTATCATACATAGATTTCATACATCTTTAAAGTTCTCTAGAAAAACATACTTTTAAATTTAAAGAGATTGAGTCCTAACAAAAACTGAAAGTATTAACCTACTTCATAATTATGGAGATACTGAAGTCTTATACTCAAAGGTCAAATATAATAACTGTCTTGGCAGATCTGAATTCATATAACTCATTGACTAGAATTAAAGATGCATATCTTGATGAGAGATATTGTATATTCTACAAAAGAGGCTCGAAAACTATATCCGACTATAACCCTTATAGCATGTACATAGTATATTAAGGATTGAATGTTTATTTTTAAATAAAAAAAAACCAAGAAGTAAATCTATTATGTGGATATAGAACACGAATGTCAATGGAATACTTATATAAGCTATCTATACATATATCCAACAAATTCCATACAAGCCGTGCGCCATAGGTCCGATCCTTTGTATGTACCTTTTTCGGCTGGCAAGAAATATATATATAAAAAAAAAAAAAACAAATAAAATAGGCGCACTGCTGTTTCGGAAGGTGGCAACAATTTTACAACCCTGATAAACAAATAACGTGAGGGAGTATAGACCTATATGTACAAACAAAACGTTGATGTGGTATTTTTTCAAAACAAAGAGGTTACATATAACTGAAGGTTCACAGCGTAAGATCTAACAAATTAAAATGGGAATGCGCCGAGAGTTTGGCTCATATTTAGTCCTACCTCCATTTCAATGTATGTAAATCTGAGGGTTATTATAGGTCAAAAACAAAAATCATAAGCGCGAATGGTAGAGAGGCGGAACCGTATGAAAAGAGGTCAGGAAATACAAAGTGGAAACAACTACGTGAATATGAGATATATATTACTGATCCCTACGGGAAACTTATTTTAATACCTGGTTCAACCTAAGCGTGCGCGGTTAGAGGTGCTACAGGAAACGAGTGCCGAGATCTAACTCTAGCTCATCGCAGCCTGTCACTATGCGCCCATTTACGAAAATAGAACAAAAATAATAATTGCTTCAGGAAATAAAAATTTCGTTTCAAAGAAACTGTTAGCCAAATCTTCTGTTGACGGGGTCATGATCGCGTATGGTTACATATAAAGGATAACAAATAAAAGAAAAAGGAAATTATTATCGTCATGCCACGCAATTCCAGCCGCGGCCTCACTTCATTAGGTTACACAGAGAAGCCCAACCAATCCAACCCATCCTCAGTGCTGCTCGACAGCCGGATTTCGGCTGATTGTGTGGTAGGCTGGTCTGTACGTAACCCATGTGACCGAAAACAGAAATTTCATAACAGCGTTGAGATAGGGTTTCCAACAGGAGGTCCGACAGAGGATTGAGGGTAGAGGTTACCCCCTCTGCAGACACTCTAATGGTGGCCCTATCGAAATGTATAAAACCCTGAGTGGGTAGCTGAAAGAAGACAGAAGAATGGAACCGAGAACAGAGATGACTCGAGCACGGCGACTGAATACCGGCTAGAACTCTGTCTCGGAGTAATCCGACTACTACTGCCTCTCTGCGCCCTCTACAATAGCAGAGGCAACACTGTAGAAAAAAAAAAACAAAACACAACAATAAGAATCAGTAGAAAGAAATGGAAAATTTCCATGTGTAAGAGATATAAGGCAACCTCGAAAACCCTAACTGGTTTGCCCAGTAACTTCCACAAATCTCGAGGGAGATCTAGCAGCTGTAGTGTATCAAGAGAATGGTACCCGGTCATATTCGTCTGAGCCCAAGGAGGTATGGAGTCAGACGCCTGAAGGAACGAGTTATACCTAAAGTAACGGCTGTCATTATGGAAGGGCGGCGCTCTCTGGACCTGTCGCCGTCGGATCTGTTCATTCAAATCCAGAAGTGAGTTATCATGGACGGAGGGCAGAGTACGTCGCCTCTGTCAAACCTTCTTGCTCCATTGGGAGTTACTGCGCCTGCAAACAAACCCAAATAACGTTAACTATTATGTATTTCAGACAAAAACCCTAGCACTGAGCTTGTACTCGGTAGCTTACACGAAAGTAGAACCAACGTATCTACTGTACACCTACGAATGAACTCACGACGCTTGTAGCCGGGTAGCCTGGTCAGAGTGACCCACTGTCAAGCCTCCTGCTATCACTCATATCGATGAAATCGGTGACAAATCGCTACCGATCGGGTGAATAAAAACACTTAAAATCAATTGGGTTAGTCACGAGAATCACCCAAAAATTTCATAATGAAAAGCCGTAACATACAGTTACAGCCCACGCGGAATTATGTATAGTTTACCATCGAAATGAATCGGTGATAATTATGACAGTAACAGCGATGGATTAACATAGAGCCTCATGTATAAAGTCAGAACAAAGAAAATCCGGCGGTATGAGGATGCCGAAACGTGAATTGACCAACAGTCGCCCGAAAGGATTCGGCAGCGCACGTCAAAATATAGTTAGAACTCGATATAGGTATAAGCGTACAAAACCACAGGTGGCAACTAGACATAATTATTGTAAGTTGTATTGCGTCGGATGGGAAAATTGCATGTATAGAATAATAATTATAATGTGTGTTATGTATTATCGTATGCCCAAACTTCGTTGACCGAGACAATGATATATTTTAAATACAGGATAAATTTAATCAATACCTATAAGTATTGTCTATCAGGTTAGATTTGTACCCCTATAAATATAGTCTAATGGTTCCCGTAATTGTTGGTGCAGAGCATAAGGGCATAAGTCGATACCTACGTAGATACCTAGGTATTGGATGGACCGATTTCGAACTATACATTGAGGTCCATGATATATTACACTTGGTGTTGATGTTTGATATATATACATGTTACATGTGAAGTAAAGAGGGATATAGGTATTATATATATAATACCTTATGGAATTGAAAATCGATGGTTGATATATATATGGTTGATATATATGTTCTATATAGGATACATGGATTATATATGTGAAATATATAAGGCCTTAAGGAATAGAGTAAACACAGGTACATAGAGCTATAATAAATCTACAAGGGATTTATAAAATTCATGTAAAGGGGGTTAAAGTAATCTTAGGTATCATTGAATACTAGTCGGAGAAAATAGTATAAATTGGGTAAATGGAATACTCTAGGAGCATGATGGGAAATAAATACCACTTTTGCACTAAGTTACTCAAGGTAAAGAAAAAAAAAAAAAAAATTCCTTCAATTAGAGGTGTGACAGGGATGCTTATCAACTCCATGTTGAGCAGGGAAATAATTACGCGTAGCCTGAAGAATGAGTCTCTTTCCATGTTGAGCAGGGACATACTTACACATAGCCTAAAGAATGAGTCTCTCGGCTCAATTATACATAAATAAAACAGATTATTCTCCCATTTAACGTATTTACAGTTTAACCTCTTACTTACCAAAACAATTATATTATAAAATTATAATAACATGTCTTCAAATTATGCATTACATATGTTTAATTAGTTTGACTTCATATATTCTTTATTAAAAACTTAAGGGTTAAATTTGACAGCCATTTACCCATTTTTCCACTTTTAATACAGTTTATTCTGAAACAAACACATCAAGGTCAACTTGCAAATAATTTTTTAAAATGTCAAAATGACGGGCATATATATATATATATATATGAAAATGTAATATTTGTACTTTAAAAGATAATACAATATTATTTAGTATAATAATTTTTTATTTTTTTAATAAATTTTTTTATTTTTGGAAAATGAAATTAAAATTAGCTTTATGTGAAAGCATTTTTATTTTGTCAATGTAAAATTAAATTAATAAAAAAAAAAGTTAAAATAAAAATAACTTCGTTTTATTGACCCATGGTATATGACAACCCATTGTATTCATGTGGAGTATAGCATATTTAAAGGGGGAATTAAAACATCTTATATACATCTTAACTCTAAATCTACCAAAAATCTCCTTTCACTCTAAAGAGGTTTGTATCTCAAGAAATTTGATCTCTCTAGGCTCTTGATAGCTCTAGATCACTAGATTTCCTCAAATGGAGACTTGGCTTAAACTCAGTAAGTTCCAGTAGATTTTAATATATTTGAATAATTTATATAGGAAAATTCTGATAACTATAGCCTAGACATTTTTTTAAGAAAATCTTCTTGTAATTTGCTCAGAATGTTCGATTTTCATGGAATATGTTTCCTCCTCCATGGAATTTTCTTAGAATGTTCGATTTTCATGAAATATGTTCCCTCCTCCATGGAATTTGTGCAAGATGAGGCTCCTCCTTTAAGTGAGCCTCATGAGTAGCAGACTCTTCTCTAGGAAATTTATTTAATGAAGCATTGGAAATTTATTTTTAGCAATGGCACATTATTTTTCAAGCTAATTTGTTCAAAGTTTAAGTGCATTCACTTCAATATTTGCAGGTATACATTATGTTTTTTTTCTTTTAACTTAGATAAAACTGATAAAAGGAAATACTAAAAGTGATATCAAGGGTTGTTTAAAAATGAGATCTTAGTAAAAAAATTCTATGATAGGTAGGAGGACCCATCAAATTTAACATTTGATGATGGTTATGAATATCCTGTTAATTAAAATGTAATGTGAATAAAACTAAAAGAAACTATTAAATTGCTATCGACTATTATATGTCTTCAAATTATGAAATACATATACATTAATACAATTAGTTAAATTGCCCACGTGGTGTAGAACAGTCGGTGATGGGGTGCATTGTTAAGGCACTCCGTTCTGTAAGGTCACCGGTTCGAAACCCGTGGGTGGGATGGGAGGAGAAAAAATGGAAAGATTAGGATTAGTCTAAACGAGAAAAAAAAAAATACAATTAGTTAAATTAAATAATTGGTAATATTTAATAAACATTGATTCATAATAACCATTAAAACACATAACTAATGATAAGCTAATATTATACAAAAAATAATAATAAAAAAATAAATTATAATTTTATTTTATATTATTATTAATGGTAAAAGTATTAATATATATATTGGAAAATAAAACATATCACAAAAATTTTAATCATAAAAAATCAATCATACTTTGAAAAAATATTTGAAAAGAACAAAAAAAAATTATTTAACTTTTATACAATTGATTATACCTCTTGCAAATAGGTGCTCAAATACCAATTTTATATTTGACAAACATAACTACATTTTATTACATGAAAAATATTTACTTTATTTTCAACATATTATTAGTTTTTACGAAATATTTTTATGCATATTTCTAAAAAATATATATTTTTAATTTATAAATGAAGTAAAAGGTGATTAAAAATTTTAGTTATTTTTTATGATATTAAATATTAAATAATAAAATATTAAACATATAAAAATAATATTTCCAAAATAATTAGTACTATTCTTCAAAATTTAAAACATATTTAATACTAAATGATGTGCTCTCTAAAGGCCAGGTTGAATATTTAATCTGACATGGTTAACACAATCAAATGTTTTATTTAAGATATCATAATGGTTAAAAAATAAAAAAAATATTCATACTAGAGAAAAGAAAATCAAAAGCAACACTCTTTGAACAACTTGAGAGATTAGTTGTTTTTGCAACCAGTTGGAGGTCGGAAAAGGAAGAGCTGGTTGAAAGACGTGGCTCATGATTAGAGCTATTTTTAACATAATCCAACCATACACAAACATTGTAATTAAACTGTTCGACCTGTAATACAAACAAATTTTAATGAAAATGCTGCACGTGTACAAAATTGAAATATGAACGTTGGAGCGGTCAATTACTGAAACTTTACGGTTAGAATTAAAAGATGCACAAAAAATCATTGTAAAAAGCCCAATCCTAAAGTTAAACACAATTTTGAAATTTGAATTTCATCTAGTTTCCTATGAAAATGTGCGGAAAAGCTCGTTGTAAGAAAAGCCTCAAGTTGAAATGCAATTTACATTGAAATATGAACGTTGGAGCGGCCACCATAGAAGCAATTACTGAAACTTTACCGTTAGAAACCAAGAGATGCACAAAATCTCATTGTAAAAAGGCCGATCCTAATGTTGAAATGCAATTTTGAAATTTGAATTTCATCAGAATATGCAGAAAAGCTCGTTCTAAAAGAAGCCTCAAGTTGAAATGCAATTTAAATTGAAATATGAACGTTGGAGCGGTCACCATAGAAGCAATTACTGAAACTTTACCGTTAGAAACCAAGAGATGCACAAAATCTCATTGTAAAAAGGACGATCCTAAGGTTGAAATGCAATTTTGAAATTTGAATTTCGTCAGAATATGCAGAAAAGCTCGTTCTAAAAGAAGCCTCAAGTTGAAATGCAATTTAAATTCATTGTGGTTTCCTGCGCTCAAGTTGAAATCCAATTTAAATTTAAATGCATATATCTGAATTTCATCAGATATTTGTCTCTCCACTTCTCTCCCACGCAGCTTCCTGCGCTCTTTGTTTATATGTGTATAATGGGAAGAATCTCGTTGTGTTTGGAAGTAGCAACGAGAGTCCATCTTGGGTTAGGTTTGGTGGAGGGCACACGATAGTCCATTGAGGATTTTCTTTTGAATAAGGTGCCATTGGTGCACATGTTCCATCGCTTGAGAGGTAACATTGAGGAAGGATATTTATCCCAAGATAGAGTTCCAAGTTTTCGCCATTTTAGACCGTCCGCTGTATGGACAAAGCGTGAGGTGCAATCAATGCTATGAAGGTAAGGACAAGTTGCCTATGCTATTCTCTTTTTCTACATGCTTCACTGAATTTATTTTGAAATTGAAGGATATATTTCATTTATTTCTTTGAAGTTGTCGGATACAGTTAAAGATTTTGGTGTTCAAATAGTTCTTTATACACTTCGCTGATATTTTTTTTGAAATTGAGGGATATATTTCAATGAATTTTTTTAAGTTGAAGGATATACTTGAATATTTCAGCGTTGAAATAGGTCTTTATGATTTTAATGCTAACGAGTTACAAAGATTGTTGAATTAAATTTATTAGGTTAATTTCATATAACAAATTTCTGTTTGCAAAGATGTTTCTAATTAGAGTTAATAACACCATACTCAGATTTCTGTTTCCTACTTAGGAGATGCTTCTGTTTACATATGAATATGGGAACCCTAGCTAGGCTATGCTTCTTTTTAATTGAATATGGGAACCCAACATTTCTTGGCTTTTCTGTTTCATTGAATATGGGAACCCCGCATTTCTTGGATTTTCTGTTTCATTGATTTGTCATTAGTTCCCTAAATGTGAAAGTTTATTAGGGGATATCTCAATTTTTGGGAATATCTCCGCTCGAAAATTTTGGCTAATTTGAAATATGATAGCTATTGTTTTTTTTTACTGCATAACAGATTTAATTATTTTTTTCTCTTTTGCAAACGATTCACTTCTACTCCGTTTTATTCTCCTTAATCATCATTTAAGCCAATCTTTTGTCACTGCAGCATCAAGTTCTGGAAGGAAATTTAAAATTTAAGATGATCTCTGCAGTAGAAATATTGTCATCATGTCCAAATGTTTTCTCCACTTTTAAATTGCATGCGGCATTAAAAGAAAAAAAACTATTTCAATGATTCTTATATTTGGTTCAGATGAACTTGGTCTCCCTTTAAAATCATAGAATCCAATGGTATGCTTCTACGCTAGAAGTTGATAATGGTTGGCTAACGACTTTGATGGAGGTTGTTTGCTAGAATTTCGTTCTTTACACCTTTCCCTGCCATGGCCATGCCCATGTCCATGTCGTGCCTGTCTTTTCTATTCCCAGATTTGTTAGAGTCGATTCATGATAACCTCATGATGTTCCACCTGTCTGAGCATATCTATTTTCATGGAGCATAACTCTGTGAAAACCCTGTCTGCATGTAGCATATTTACTAACAGTTGTAGCCAACATGGAATAAATGAAAGCAATAAGATATTGTCACGCGATTAATACTTTCAATTACGTTACGCTTAAAGGAACAGTAGCACATAATTATATAGAAAAAACAAAACGATTGCAAATAATTGTTGAAATGAATGTCAAACGTAACATGGGTAGGATAGGATACTACATGGCCATCAATATGTTTTCCTTGATTCATATGAACGACGTTTTATATCAACCATAATGAAAAATATGTAGTGGTACTTCTTTACTCATCTAAGTCGTACTCCTCATTTTCTCTATCGTTTACATGCTATATGAAGATGTTGTCATGCATTTTTGTTGTTTTCAAGTTTACATGCGGTTATGTATTTTTACTTACAATAAATTTATCTTTTCTATGTTTATTCCATATGAATTAATTTTTAAAAATGGTTATATTTTATTGTAACTATGGTTTTTCTTCTTTTATCCATTCATATATTTTCCTTTTTGTTATATATCTTTTACATAAAGTATGGCCAATGTGTTCTTTTAAGTTCGCTATTTAAAAAATAACTATATATATATAATTATAAGGTATTATACTTTTATTAGAGAAATTATTTTATCATTTTGAGTTTTATTTATATTTAAAACTCAATATAAATAAAAGGAAAGACAGAGTGTGTGAGAGAGAGGGAGAAAAGGAGAGGGAGAGAGAGAGGGAGTGGGAGGGGGGTAGGAGGGAGAGAGAGGTAGGGAGGGAGATAGAGGGAGGGAGGGAAGCAGAGGGAGGTAGATAGAGGTGTAGGAGGAGAGAGAGGGAGAGGGAGAGGGAGGGAGAGGGAGAGAGGGAGAGAGGGAGCTGGAGGATGAGTTTAAGAGGGAGAGGGAGGAAGGGAGATAGAGGGAGGGAGTGAGAGAGAGAGCAGGGGATAGGCTCAGGGACAGGGAGACATAGAGAGAGACAGAGAGACAGAGAGGGAGAGGGAGTGAGGCAGAGAGAGAGAGAGGGAGGGAGAGGGGGAGAGAGAGAGAGAGAGAGAGGGAGGGGGAGAGAGAGGGAGAGAAGGGGAGGGATAGAGGGAGAGAGAGATACAGAGAGAGAGGGAGCGAGAGAGGGAGAAAGAAAGAGAGAGAGAGGCAGGGGAGAGGGAGATAGAGAGAGGGGGGGAGAGGGAGAGAGAGAGAGAGAGATAGAGAGAGGGAGAGGGAGGGAGGGTGTGGGGGGGAGGTAGATATGGGGAGGCAGATAGAGGGAGCATTAGAGAGAAGGAGAGCGAGGGAGGGAGATAGAGACAGAGAGAGAGAGAGATATGGAGAGGGAGGGAGGGAGGGAGTGGGAGCGAGGGAGATATAGGGAGGCAGATAAAGGGAGCGGTAGAGAGAGGGAGAGCGAGGGAGAGGGAGAGAGGGATAGGGAGAGGGAGAGAGAGACAGAGACAGAGGGAGAGAGGGGGGGAGTAGGCAGAGGGAGAGGGAGAGAGAGAAGGAGAGAGCGAGAGAGGGAGGGAGGGAGAGAGAGAGAGGGAGAGGGAGGGAGAGGGGGAGAGAGAGAGATAGAGGGGGAGAGAGAGAGGGTGGTAGAGGGGGAGGGAGAGAGTGAGAGAGGGAGAGAGAGAGAGAGCGGGGGGGCGACGGAGGGAAGGGGGGGAAGAGAGAGGGGGGGAGGGAGAGAAGGGGGCGAGAGAGAGAGAGAGAGGGAGATAGAGAGAGGGAGAGGGAGGGAGGGAGATAGAGAGAGGGAGAGGGAGAGATAGTGAGAGAGAGAGAGAGAGAGGGAGCGGGAGAGATAAAGAGAGAGAGAGAGAGGGGGATGGAGGGAGGGAGGGAGAGAGAGGGAGGGGGAGAGATAGGGAGAAAGAGGGCGAGAGAGAGAGAGAGAGAGAGAGAGGGAGGGGGAGAGATAGGGAGAGAGAGGGAGAGATAGAGAGAGATAGAGAGAGAGAGAGGGAGCGGGAGAGATAGAGAGAGAGAGAGAGGGGGGGGAATGGAGGGAGGGAGGGAGAGAGAGGGAGGGGGAGAGATAGGAAGAGAGAGAGGGGGATGGAGGGAGAGAGCAAGAGAGGGAGGGAGAGAGTGAGAAGGAGAGGGAGGGAGATAGAAGGAGGGAGGGAGAGGGAGAGACTCTGGGAGCGGCAGGGAGAGAGGGAGGGATTGGGGTGGACGGAAAGCAAAATAGAGAGAGAGGGGGAGAGGGAGAGAGGAGGGGGATAGGCAGAGTGTGAGGGAGAGAGAGAAGGAGAGAGGGATAGAGGGAGGGAGATAGAGATAGAGAGAGAGAGAGAGAGAGAGAGAGAGAAAGAGGGAGTGGGAGAGAGTGAGAGAGGGAGTGGGAGGGAGAGCGGGAGAGGGAGTGGGAGGGAGAGAGGGAGCGGGAGAGGGAGGGAGGGAGGGAGAGAGAGAGGGGAAGGGATAGAGGGAGGGATAGAGCGAGAGAGAGAGAGAGGGGGGGGGGAGAGAGAGAGAGAGAGGGAGATAAAGGGAGGCAGATGGAGGGAGAGGGAGAGAGAGTGAGAGTGAGCGAGAGAAAGAGAGGGAGAGAGAGGGAGAGAGAAGGGGGGATAGGAAGAGGGAGAGGGACAGAGAGAAGGAAAGAAGGAGGGAGGGGGATGGAGAGAGAGGGAGGGAGGGATGGAGGGAGGGGGATGGAGAGAGAGAGAGAGGGAGGGAGGGAGCGGGAGGCAGAGGAGGAGAGATAGAGGGAGAGAGGGAGAGGCTGGGAGAGAGAGAGAGAGAGAGAGAGAGAGAGAGAGAGAGAGAGAGAGGAAGGGGGAGACAGAGGGAGGGAGAGAGGGGGAGGGATAGGGAGAGAGAGAGAGAGAGAGAGAGAGAGAGAGAGGGTAGATAGAGGGAGAGAGGGAGGGAGATAGAGGGAGAGAGGGAGAGGGTGGGAGGGAGAGAGGGAAGGAGGTAGCGGGGGAGAGGGTGGGAGGGACGGAGGGAAGGAGGCAGCAGAGGAGGGAGGGACGAAGGGAGGGAGGAGGAGATAAGGGGAGGGAGAGGTAGGGATGGAGGGAGGGAGGGAGAAGGGGAGAGGGAGGGAGGGTTGGGGGCTGCGGAGAGGGAGGGAGGGAGGGCGGAGAGGGGAGGGAGGGAGGGCGGAGAGGGGAGATAGAGAGGGAGAGAGAGTCAGAGAGGAGAAATAAGGGGGGGGAGGGAGAGACAGAAGGAGGGAGGGGGAGGCAGGGAGAGAGAGAGAGAGAGGGAGAGGGAGGGAGATAGATGGAGGGAAGGAGATCGAGAGGGATAGAGGGAGGGGGAGAGAGTGGGAGGGTTAGCGAGAGGGAAAGGGATAGGGATGGAGAGAGAGAGAGAGAGAGAGAGAGGGAGAGAGAGAGGGAGGGAGAGGGAGAGAGAAAGAAAGAGGGAGAGGGAGAGGGGGAGAGAGAGGGAGAGGGAGAGAGGGATAGAGATATATATTTATATATAGAGAGATAGGGAGCAGGAGAGAGAAAGAGAGAGAGAGTCTAAGAAAGACTAATTGTAATTTGAAACATTTGTAATTGAAGTAATGAATCAAGAAAAAGTAATTGACACAACATAAAACAATTTCAAAATCTAATAGATTCATGCAATTTCAACCATTTATTTCCACACTCAACTTTCAATTATTTTAAATTTAATTTTATTTTCAGAATGATAATTAAATGTCCTTTTAGAAAGTTTTTTTTATTAGTAAATTACCTAGCTTGTCCCATGCTCCTTTTATGTGTTGTTATTCATTTTTTTTCCAATTTAGTTATTAGTTATTTGAAGAAAAATAATTTACTTTTAAAATATGTTTGAATAAGATTATCATTTTTAGCCAAAAAAAGAATAAAACAAATTAATACTATGATCTAATGGAGTAATTAAAAAAAAAAAAAAATGGAAAATTTTTTTCCTAAATTTTTTTCCAAAATTACTATAAATTCCTAAAAGAATATAATTCAATGTAATAAATAAAAACATAGTTCTTCTTAACTTTAACCCATTTCTTCTTAATCTTAAGCCATTTCAAAAAGGTTGAGATTATTGAAATTTAAAAAAAAATGAGTTTAGGAGGGAAAAAAAAGAAACTCTATTTTCGTTGTTTAATATTTTCATTCATTGCCCATTCCAAGTACCAAGTCAAATTCTAAAGAATAATATTTTTAATTTTAACTAATAATGTTTTTCATTTTACTAATTTCCCAAAATATCACTAAAAATTCTAGAATCTATATATAATTATTATAGATTAGAAGAATTTTACAATAATATTCTCAAACATTTTTTTTTCAGTAAGAAAAAAACACTGTAGTATTACAGTTCATATTCAATCAAATACGAGTGATTACATCATAAGACATTACACCCAATTTTATTTGTATTAATTTACATCATACTCAATCATTTGTTTTAATTTAAAAATAAAATTTGTTTTTAAACTCATACTATAAATATAGAATTTTAAAAGTTTCCTATACTAAAACTAAATTCAAGTTTTAAAAAAAACTGATATAATTTTCAAACATTTGTATAATTTTCACTTTGGTCAATAGTATCCTTAATAAATTTATTTGTCAATAACATCCTTAATCCTTAATAAATTTATGGGTGTAAACTATCACACCAGCCAAAATATTAAACACTCCTATGTATAACTATCACTGTCTAAATACAAATTAATGTGAACAAAAACTAGTTGAATTAACGCCATCCAAAATATTCAACTCTTCCATTCCTAAGTGGAACTATCTAAACACCAATGAATGTTAAAGAAAACTAGTTCAACTAATCCCTTGAACTAGACTATAATAATATTTTGTTATACATTATTTAAATTCTAGGAAATGGTAAACTGATCAATGAGACAACTGATAATATATAATCAAAGTGTAATTAGTAAATAAATAAATAAATAACCTCCCTTGAAATATTAGTCATAACAGTGGTCAAAGTGGAAACACCCTCCATATATTTAGATTTTTATACTCGTTATATTAGGTATTTTATTTTTGTATTTAATTCATTAAGAAGTGTCAAAATTTGTATTTAAAATATTTTTTTCATCATTTATATAAATTTAATTGAATATTATTAAATATTTTATTAATTATAATTTAGTTTTAATATAAGTTGTTTATAGTGTTATTTTTGAAAGTTAGTAGATTTCTTTTGTCTAATTTCTCTAAAATCCACATACTCTACATTCTCTAGTTTTGAACTTGCAACCTCTTAGGAGGAAAGACATGTTGCTAACCATTAGCCTTACTCAAGTTGTATAATTATTATTATCATCATCCAATTTTAAGGTCATGGCAAACCAAACATTGATGTATGAGTTCCCTTGTTTATGGAACAAGGGACCCACCTCCGCTCAGCAATTATGTAAACCATGAGATTCAGGGTTTAAAACCCCTAGGGTGAAACCAACCCATTTAAAAATCCCTAGTGTCAAGCCAACGCATATATAAAACAATTATTTTAAGAATTAATATAGATATGTTTTAAGCACTGATCTAACATGAGCCAAGAGGGATCATATTTCTTCTATGTAATTTTTCATTGTTTAAATTCTATTTTTGAGTGCTATAGAGGTTACAAAAGATGTACATTGAAATGGTTTTTTTGGTTATTACTATATTTTCAAGTATAAGTTAATATTAATTTACATTAAAATATTTGATTCATAACCTATATTGGATATTTCATTTTATAAAACTTTAAAATATATTATTTTAACATTTTTCTCATTATAGATATATATGAAGTTGATATCACCTGTTCACATATTTTTTTAAATATATAATTTTAAAAAATTGTACTCAGATAATTTTTTTTACTTCTAATTACTTTTCATGAAATTTTATTAGCTCATATTGACAACTAATTAAGCATTCATATCATATTTATTTTTTCTTTTTTATTATCACTCACATTGTTTTTTTGTTTAGAGAATATTTTATTCATATTTTAGAAGGGGATGCTTATCAACTCCATGTTGAGCAGGGAAATAATTACACGTAGCCTGAAGAATGAGTCTCTCTCCATGTTGAGCAGGGACATACTGAGAAGAATCAGTCTCTCGGATCAATTATACATAAATAAAACAAATTATTCTCTCATTTAACTTATTTACAATTTAACCTCTTACTTACCAAAACAATTAAATGATAAAATTATAATAACATGTCTTCAAATTATGCATTACATATGTTTAATTAGTTTTATTTTATATATTTTTTATTAAAAACTTAAGGGTTAAATTTGACGGCCATTTCCCCATTTTTCCACTTTTAATACAGTTTATTCTGAAACAAACATGTCAAGGTCAACTTGCAAATAATTTTTTAAAATCTCAAAATGACAGGCATATATATATATATATGAAAATGTAATATTTGTACTTTAAAAAATAATACAATATTATTTAATATAATAATTTTTATTTTTTTAATAATTATTTTTATTTTTCGAAAATGAAATTAAAAATAGCTTTATGTGAAAACATTTTTATTTTGTCAATGTAAAATTAAATTAATAAAAAAAAACATTAAAATAAAAATAACTTCATGGTATTTGTCACGCCTCCCAAACGCATTTTTTTTTTAATTTTTTTTTTTCTATATCATGGGATTCTATTATTATTTAGTAACATCCAATATACCTCATGGTTACTCCTCCTAACTTTCTTAACTCCTCTTCTATAAGTGGTTCATTTTACTCTGAATAAAATTCAACATGTATCTCTTAAGGTCGATATTCATAATAGGTCTATATCTCTCTTAAGGTCGATATTCATAATAGGTCTATATTCATCACCCTGGTGATGAGTGCTACCCATATAACATAACTCAATATTCTCCGCTTTATGCGTCGATAACAATTATAGTTTTTATACTGAATCACCTACAATGCAGACTGTTATCCGGGGTTTAGATTATTTTCAGTACTTACAGACAACCATGGAATACAAGAATTTCCATGAGGATTTTTTTTTTGGGCTTGACCTCCCCTCTTCTCAGTTCATATAGTAGACTTATATGTCTATATATTGTATTTCTCAGGTTTTCTGTTCAGGATGATCACTAGGCCCTTAATCAAACTTCCCAGTTTTCCGGCCTGCTAACATTTTCAATATGTTAAAGTTTCAGCATCGAGGTATAGATGTATGCCTCCTCGCATACATTTATCTCCATGCAATTAACCACCATTGCTCCACTACTTTCCCAGTAGTTTCTATGGACGGTAACCAGATGATCTATTCATGGTATTTTACACATGCTTACAATCTTCCCTCACACAAACTTGTATTACACAATAGATTTTTCAATAGGCTTTTTCCCCCCCTTATTTGTCTGTTATAACCATTCAACAGGTGTGACACTATGGTACAGATTCAATTGTTCCAGGGGAAAACTAGGAAACAGCTCCTATTGCTTCACTCCAATGGAGGGAGAGAATACTGAACTGGGTAGTTTAGAATCCCTAGTGTTAGATCCTCATACTTAGTTAGGATTCAACTGCTACCTCCATATGTGTACCATTACATTTAATAGAATACTGTCAATTCTAATTTTTACAATTCTTTCCATTGTAACACAGCTGAGTGTTGTTGTTCCCTACTTTCTGTTATTGATCACAGTGAATTCTGTGCCATGAGTATTGTTATGATAGATTTAGTTGTTTGGAACTTAATGTTCATGGGTACTGGTTTGTTAACATCTTCTGTTTATACACACAGACATTCAATACTCCTTTAAAAGATATCCATCTATACCTATACATAGTTATTATATTGCCTGCTCAATTTGATCTATCATCTCAAACCTCATTACTACCATGTACTCGTCTCTACACCCAACCATTTGTCTCTACTGTCAATAGCTGTAGTTGCAATTACATAAGTTACTGAACCATTAATCCATCTAACAGTTGCATAATGCAACATAACATAACAATTCATACATTCCATAATGTACTATAACATCACAATTTCATAAATTTCATAAAGAAATATAACATCACAATTTCATAAATTGCATAAAGGAATATAACATCACAATTTCATAAATTGCATAAAGGAATATAACACCACAATTTCATAAAATAGGGATATGTTTAACACAGACTTACAGATATCTCCAAATTTATGCATGCACACCTCTACTATGACCAGTCCTCCCAACCTTAGAATCCTCTTTACCTCCCAGGATTCACCCCCGAGCAGAGATCCTCCCCAGAACAGACTAGCCTCAATCTGTTCTGGAGCAGCTTATTTAAGCTGTGCTTTCCCCAAGCCTATTTCAAATTCTGCATCCAGAATTTCAGGATGCTTTATTCCTGTTTATCCTAGGCTTCCCATTCTGGGACTCTTTAAAGCTGCTTTAAGATTTTCCTCAGCTTTTCCAGCTTTTTTTCTCACCTCTTCCCAACTACTCCTCTTCATTGGGGAAATTTAGATTTTTCCTCAAAAATCTAAATTAGAAATAATTTCTTTCAAGGATTTTTGAAAGATTTGGGGAAAGTCTTTTTTCCTTTTCCATCACCTCATGGATTAGGTATATGATCTCATGTTCTCATCTGGTCATAGTGCATACATAATATTTTATTTATTTTTCATAATTAAATAATTAACCACATCCACACAATAATCATCCACTGGGGTCCACTCCCCTTTGGATTTATGTTCAAATGTCTCATTTGAAAAGCATAGAACTTGGGGTGTTACATATTCCCCCTCTGAAAATAAACACCGTCCTCGGTGTTGACAACTATCTACTAGTTGATTTTGAACATAATTATGAATGCTTTTCCCTCATCTGAGCTTCTCTGTGCCATGTAGCTTTTTAGCAGTAAAGTGCTCCACTGCACCTTTACTCGAGCTATTGTTCACTTTCGTAATTCATTTCTTCTCGCTTTCATCTTTGAAGCGACTTTGGAAGGAAATTCCTCTTCTGGTTCCACCTGGACCACATTTCAAATCAATCATGTGAGAAGCATCATGTACAAAATTTATAACTTTTCTTTTCCAACAAGGAGACATGAAATATATCAGGAAATTTAATAAGCAATGGTAGGGCTAATGTATAAGCCATTAGTTTCCAGCAGAGTACTCTCCTGCCTCCACTCTATTTACTGATGCCTTATGCAGTTGGTTTTCTTCCTACTTCTTTGCAAGAAGTCTGTATGGAAGATCTTTTATTATGGTTTCGCTGTCCACAATTCATACCAATGTAAGTAATATCAGGTACATATAATTGATAATTCACAACAGCATTATGCATTTCAATAACTTAAGACATTCAGTTATTAATCAAACCGTTCAGGTTCATAATAGTTTAGTGCACTTTTAGTACACTACTTATCCTTTCTTGTTTTTTAGTGAGATTCTTTCCTCACGCAACTTGGTTCAGTTCAGCTTTTCTGGATTTTCTAGGTGATTTATCTTCACCTTTTTCCTCTTTGTTTCCAGAGTGCCCAATTTCCTGTTACACACTTGTCTAAACAATTTTTCAACTTTTTCATTAGTACTCATAAATGAGAGAAAACAATTGTATCATATGCATGGTTATGCTTACACTTTCTCATTTTATAGTTGTACTTCTAGTATCTTTTCATTGTTTCTTTTGTTAGTTAATCAATTTAATTAGTAACAACTAGACTCATTAATAATCTCTACAATTCCATGCCTACCTCTCACATGAAATTGTATCCACTAGTTCAAAACTTAAGTGAACAAATTTGGAGCTGATGGGTTTCCCCCACACCCAAGTCCAAAATACAGCTCATCCTCTTTTCTCTCGGTTTGTAGCTGTATGATTTCACATCATTTCTCTGTTTTTGAATTTAAGACTCAAGAAATTTAACTTTAATAAAATTTACACCACAAAATTTTATAGTGAGAATACATGTTTCCTTTTCTAGTGATAAATGTAATTTCTATAATTCATCACATTCATAAATATTAATACTTGATAATGCCAAAAATAAATTTGACACAGTTTCCCCTTTTTCAAAGACTCACCAGAATTTATGCATTTACTTTTAATTGTATGTTCATGCTTTGCTAGTCCCTCTCTTCTATTTCTCTCATCGGCTTATAGAATTAATTAAAATGGAAAAGATTTTATAAATCATAAAAGTATTCCAACTTTTTCCTGATTCATAAAAGAATTCCTTCTTTTTTAATGCATAAAAGCATTCCATTTTTCTAGCAAAAGCAACCCATAAATCTCTCATGCTTTTATTTTTAAATCTGTATTTGTTTTTTTTTATTATGAGAGAAATATCACGTCTCCATATTTATTTTCTTTTCCAATTATTTTACTCATTATCTCAAAACTTATAAAATATACCAACTGGAAGAATATAAATAAATAATTAAGAAATCATTCTTCCACTATTACAAGAATATTCTTCCTTAAGTAAATCATCAGGAAAATTTTAATTTACCCCTTCATTCATTCATGCCTAACTCAATGTAATGCCTTATTTATAGGATACATCTTCCACTTACTCATATACTACTTACATTTCAAGCCTTGGGCAATATACATCTCATGAGCATATATATATATCCACTAGGTTTGTATATATCATATATATTTCCAACCTTATTGTATAAGTAACCATGATATATATATATATATATATATAGCCTTGGCAATATTAATTTGATGAATATATATATATATCCCTATATTCATATATATTCATATATAAGTTCAAAGCCTTTTTGAAAGTGCTACCATATATATATATAAAATAATCCCTTTTATAAATTTTTTTATTTTTCCATGTATATAGTTTCCTTATATACATAAGATAACATGTTTCCCTTGGGGCCCCTATGTATAATCATTTTCAAGCACTCACATATCTATACCATCTACATGTCCACATGCAACATCTATATACAAATATAAAACTTACATGTATATATAAAGGTGCAACCTACATATAGTATCACTTACCAAAAAGTAATTAAGATGAGCATAACTCTAGGTGTCACCGTTATATATTTTATACATATACGTGCACATCAATATATGAATGAACACCTATTCCGAACGCATGTTTTTATGTCACTTATATACTTATATATATACATCCAACTAACCACTTGATTAAACTTGACATATATATAAAATCAAAAGTTCTCATAAGTACATATATGGCCTATGTGAATATAGACCCATTCGTTCCATGAGAAAATGCCAACATTTACTATTCAAGATTGAATGTTTAATATGTGAGAGGGTATGTATTAACTTAACCATTTGTAACACCTCTAGTTAACGGAATTTTTTTATTTTTTATTTTTCCCTTTGAGTAATTTAGTGCAAAAGTGGTATTGATTTCCCTTTAGACTCTTGGAGTATTCCTTTCCAGTTACCCAATTTACACTATTTTCTCTTACTAGTATTCAATGCTACCTAAGTTTGCTTTACCCCCTTTACATGAATTTCTAAATCTTTTATAGATTTATTATAGCTCTATGTACGTTTGGTTGGTTTATTCCCTAAGGCCTTATATATATCGCATATATAATCCATGTATCCCATATAGAACATATATATAGAACATATATATATAAAACGTATACATATAAACATCGACTTTCGATTCCATAAGGTATTATATATATAATACCTATATCCCATGTATTACACATGTAAAGCATATGTATATCAACCCTCGATACCAAGCATATGTATATTATAGATCTTCACTATATAGTTTGGAATAAACCACATATGTATTGACCTATGTATCGGCATAACGCCTATGGGCATCATAGACAACACTTATATGTATTGATTCCTAGTTTGTATGGTTATTTAACTCATATATATATACCATTGGCTCGGTCAATGAATTCTGTGCAAACGCTAACGCATAACACGCAATTATATCATCCGAGGTAATACAATCTTACAATAATTATTTTTATTTGCCACCTCGATCGATACCAGTCGACGAAAGCGGTTGCGCCCTTCCCGCGGAGGTATTACATAACCAAACTAAATTGGAGACCAGGGATCTCTGCGCATATACCCTACAATTAGCTACTGTCAGGTATAGCCAGGGTTATGGAATATGTCGGCTGTTGAATCATTAAGTTGTGTGAGACGGATCGCCCATATCGGTACTGTTTCAAGACTGGTTGGCGTTTATTATTCATTTTTTTTTTTCAGGCTTGATCCATGGCGTGGCCACCGGTGTACTAACTAACCCTATACCGGGTTCACCACCGTACAGCAGACCGACGGTAGGAGCAGTGGCTTAACCCAATTTTTCTGATTTGAGCCCTGCCTCTACATGCGCTGCGTGTTCCTTCACCTGGTATTTACTCCCGGTATGTTTCAAAGATTGTATATGCCGTCAAATACAAGGATTGATACATCTGGGTTTTTAACGTGTAAGTGAGCGATTGCATTTTCGGGATTTTGTTATATATTTCTTTTCTTGATTGCAGGAACTGTACGTGGGAGAGGAGTAACCGGTGCGGTCCATCAAGAACTTGGCAGGAAGAAGTTGAGATTGTCAAATCGATTGAAACGAGTGCTGAGTGCACTGCGTCCCGCACCAGCTATTGCAATGACCGGACGACGGCGAGCAGTAACGTCCTGTCTCCTCCAAGCCCATTCGGGTACCTGGTACTCTTCGGTCATCGCAGATGGTTTTCTTAAACCACCTTGGGATCTATGGAGGTTCTGCTATATTGGACTGAGGGTTCGGTGTTATTATAAATGGGAACTCCGTCAGTCGCCTTATTCCCCCAGATCTTTCCTATCGAGGTTCTCTTTTTTTTTCTACAGCGCTTAACCAGATATCATATGGTTGCGCAGAGAGGGCAGGAGCTTCATACCTCGGTCTGTCCCCTGTGGGCTGAGGTCTAACCTGTCCTCACTAGCGCGGGTTTATTTATTTTCCTTCTGAAGTATCGAACCGTGCTTAAATTTGTTTATTTCGTCTGTACTGATGTGTTTGGTGAGGCCAGGATACTGATTTGTTATATCGGTACTCCACCTCCTGGAACTAAACTCAGAGCCTTTGCCCACTATCTTTGTTTGGGTGATATTAGCCTATCTCACGATCTTCGTTCCTGTTACGCTGGCTTGGGGGGGGTTTTTTTTTCAAACACCACTGATATATATAAATAGTTGACATACGTTGCAGGAAGCTCGAGCAAGGCATTTAGATCCTGCTATGAACCATCACAGTGGAGGCGTTATTTCATAGTGCTTTCGTTCATCCAACGGCCTTCTAATTGCCGCGGCCCATTTCGTTTTTGTTGTTGCTTAACAGAGATTTTTATTGCTTTAATTTAGGAGGCAGATCACAGTAATGATTATAGTTGAGGTTTTTTTATCCTGGAGCCCGTCTAATTTCATTTACCACTCTGAAAAAATCTAACCATTCCGCCAGAGTTACTCGAAATGGAATTATTATTGTGGCGCTTAGTATTGATATGGTACTCGCTGTTGGGCGCATAATTGGTTGTATGGCACGTCTGGTGCAATTAAATTAGGTTTCTGGTTTCGATTTTTACATTGCAGTTGTGCTCATTGCTACGAATCATATGGTATTATTCTCGTTACTTTGATTTTCATTGTATTTAACACCGAGACGATCATTAGCGAGCCTGGATGGTACAAACCGGCCCGCACAATGAGTTTGGCTCGTCTTACAGTCACGGCGGCGTATAGATATATTTTGTTCATTTCTGACACACACGTATAATCTTCACTACGCCTTTGTTAAACAGTCATACAAATCATACATATATATTTCGTTTTTAATATTAATAAATTCGTATTTACAAATTCCCCCTTTTTTTTTTCTTGCTTATATGTGTATTTGTACTTATGATTCATAGATATATAGGGGTATAGCGCGCGTGCCTGTTATAAATAAAAACCTATGGTTACGGATTCTTGCCACGGTTTGATATAGGCGTCTATGTTTCCCTTTTTTTTTCTTTTTTTTTAATACATACATGTATATGTATTCGATATTTTAAGTGATGATATATATCAAGCAAAGATTCACTCGATTTCCCTAATGGTTAACTCAATGGGGAGAGATGATGTAAACCTTCACAATGATCTATAATTTCTATGAATGCTAATGCCCTACTCTCATGTCGATTTTTTTTTCTGTTTGTGATGATTAAAAGTCAAGATACATAGGCTAACTTACTCGCTTGACATTTGTATTCGGCATTGAAAGTATCCTTACATGTCTTCCATGATGATTGACTAAAGAACCCTTATTTATAAGGCACTTGATTTTCTATATATAATGTTTTGTCAATGAGTAAGAATATGTTTTGGATGTAGCACATGTTTCAGATATGAATGCTATACCCTTAAAAATAGCATCATGATTATCTAGAATACAATTCTTCTTTTTTTTTCCATCACCATTATAGCTGTTAGTATGCTCCTATATGCAGCTTATAAAGATTATAAGTGTTAGAAGACTCCTATCTCAAATTTATATTCTAATATTTTTCCTTCGTTCTTTATGCTACATACCATGTGTAGATTTTAATGCTACTATAATTTTTAACTCGCAATACACATAAGCATATCAGGACATTTTTGATTTTTTTTTTTTTCAGGAACATACAAAAAATTTAATCCTCTATAGAGGTCCAGTAACTTCAGATTTAGACCAACCTTGGTTTAGATATTCTGGAGTTCCTACTCTATGGAGTTGCTGGTCTACAACAAGACAGAATCTGATAGGTGAAGGCCTGATGATGGGTTTTGTTAAATGTAGTACCAAAATCAAACATCCAGATTCTCTTAAATGTTTATATGTAACTAATTCATACCATAGAACATCTGAATGAACAGAAAATTTTCAGGAACATACCACTATCCTATCTCTAGAAGTTCCCTTTTCTATGTATCTAGGGAATAAATATAAATTCATTTTTCTCTTGTTTTTCATCACAGTAAGGAATACTTAGTTTAGCAGTTTTTAGAATGGAAAACCTCCTATCCTCCTTGTAGTCTTTGCTCGACATCTGCATGTTCCTGGTAGTACCATTTTCCCCTTTCTTTTCCATTAACTTCAGCATTTATCCTTTCTACTGTATTTAGATGATTTCAGTATCTTCACTTTATGAACGTTGAAATTTCATAACTATGATAGTAGAACAATAGCTGAATATGTCATTATAAACTTTTTTTTCATACTCTATTATTTTACATAGAAATGCTATTTTTCTGAGAGATATCGGTTTCCAGTTGTAAACCTATTATAGGTTTAACCATTCTGGTATATGAGCCTCCTCATATTACTCCCATATCAATGTTTCTACTTCCTCACCATCTGTTACATGTATACCTGAAAGTATATCCAAGATATTTGTATACTCGAAGAAATATTTTTAATATTCGTAAAATCTATAACAGTTAACCATTTCTTTGTGAGCACATATCTTGCCCAATTTTTAAACTTTGCTCCGATACCATTTGTCACGTCTCCCAAACCCATTTTTTTTTTTTTTTTTTTATATCAGGGGTTTCTGTTATTATTTAGTAACATCCAATATACCTCATGGTTACTCCTCCTAAATTTCTTACTCCTCTTCTATAAGGGGATCATTTTACTCCGAATAAGATTCAACATGTCTCTCTTAAGGTCTATATTCATCACCCCTGTGATGAGTGTTACTCATATAACATAACTCAATATTCTCCGCTTTATGCGTCGATAACAATTATAGTTTTTATCCTGAATCATCTACAATGCAGACTGTTATCCGGGGTTTAGATTCTTTTTAGTACTTACAGACAGCCATGGAATACAAGAATTTCCGTGAGGATTTTTGGGCTTGACCTCCCCTCTTCATAGTAGACTTATGTATCTATATATTTTACTTTGTATTTCTCAGGTTTTCTGTTCAGGATGATCACTAGGCCCTTAATCAAACTTCCCAGTTTGCCGGCCTGCTAACATTTTCAACATGTTAAAGTTTCAGCATCGAGGTATAGATTGATGCCTCCTCACATACATCTATCTCTACGCAGTTAACCACCATTACTCCACTACTTCCCCAGTAGTTTCTATGGACGGTAACCAGATGCTCTGTTCCTGGTATTTTACACATGCTTACAATCTTCCCTCACACAAACTTTTATTACACAATAGATTTTGCAATAGGCTTTTTCCCCCTTATTTGTTTGTTATAACCATTCAACATGTGTGACACTATGGTACAGATTCAACTGTTCCATGGAAAACTAGGAAACAACTCCTCTTGCTTCACTCCAATGGAGGGAGAGAATACTGAACTGGATAGTTAGAATCCCTAGTGTTAGATCCTCGTACTTAGTTAGGATTCAACTTCTACCTCCATATGTGTACCATTACATTTAATAGAATACTGTAATTTCTAAGTTTTACAATTCTTTCCATTGTAACACAGCTGAGGGTTGTTGTTCCCTACTTTCTGTTATTGATCACAATGAATTCTGTGCCATCAGTATTGTTATGATAGATTTAGTTGTTTGGAACTTAATGTTCATGGGTACTGGTTTGTTAACATCTTCTGTTTATACACACAGAAATTAAATACTCTTTTAAAAGATAGCCATCTATACCTATACATAATTATTATATTGGCTGCTCAATTGGTCTATCATCTCAAACCTCATTATTACAATGTACTCATCTCTACACCCAACCATTTGTCTCTACTGTCAATAGTTGTAGTTACAATTACATAAGTTACTGAACCATTAATCCATCTAACAGTTGCATAATGCAACATAACATAACAAGTCATACATTCCATACTTTACTATAACATCACAATTTCATACATTGCATAAAGGACTATAACATCACAATTTCATAAATTGCATAAAGGACTATAACATCACAATTTCAAAGAACATAAAGGAATATGTTTAACACAGACTTACATATATCTGCAAATTTATGCATGCACACCTCTACTATGACCAGTCCTCCCAACCTTAGAATCCTCTTTATCTCCCAGGATTCACCCCCGAGCAGAGATCCTCCCCCAGAACAGACCAGCCTCAATCTGTTCTGGAGCAGCTTATTTAAGCTGTGCTTTCCCCAAGCCTGTTTCCAATTCTGCGTCCAGAATTTCAGGATGCTTTATTCCTGTTTAGCCTAGGCTTCCCATTCTGGGACTCTTTAAAGTTGCTTTAAGCTTTTCCAGCTTTTTTTCTCACCTCTTCCCAACTACTCCTCTTCATTGGGGAAATTTAGATTTTTCCTCAAAAATCTAAATTGGAAATAATTTCTTTCAAGGATTTTTGAAAGATTTGGGGAAAGTCTTTTTTCCTTTTCCATCACCTCATGGATTAGGCATATGATCTCATGTTCTCATCTGGTCATAGTGCATACATAATATTTTATTTATTTTTCATAATTAAATACTTAACCACATCCACTGGGGTCCACTCCCCTTTGGATTTATGTTCAAATGTCTCATTTGAAAAGCATAGAACTTGGGGGTGTTACAGTATTGACCCATGGTATATGACAACCCATTGTATTCACGTGGAGTATAGCATATTTAAAGGGGGAATTAAAACATCTTATATACATCTTAACTATGAATCTACAGAAAATCTCCTTTCACTCTAAAATGTTTGTTTCTCAAGAAATTTGATCTGTCTAGGCTCTTGATAGCTCTAGATCACTAGATTTCCTCAAATGGAGACTTGGCTTAAACTCAGTAAGTTTGAGTAGATTTTAATATATTTGAATAATTTATACAGGAAAATTCTGATAACTATAGCCTAGACATTTTTTTAACAAAATCTTCTTGTAATTTGCTCAGAATGTTCGATTTTCATGGAATATGTTTCCTCCTCCATGGAATTTTCTCAAAAAGTTTGATTTTCATGAAATATGTTCCCTCCACCATGTAATTTTTGCAAGACGAGGCTCCTCCTTTAACTGAGCCTCATGAGTAGCAGACTCTTCTCTAGGAAATTTATTTAATGAAGCATTGGAAATTTATTTTTAGCAATGGCATATTATTTTTCAAGAAAATCTATTCAAAATTTATGTGTACTCACTTCAATATTTGCAGGTATACATTATGTTTTTTTTCTTTTAACTTAGATAAAACTGGTAAAAGGAAATACTAAAAGTGATATGAAGGGTTGTTTAAAAATGAGATCTTCTTAAAAAAATTCCATGATAGGTAGGAGGACCCATCAAATTTAACATGTGATGATGGTTATGAATATCTTGTTTATTAAAATGTAATGTGAATAAAACTAAAAGAAACTATTAAATTGCTATTGACTATTGTATGTGTTCAAATTATGAAATACATATACATTAATACAGTTAGTTAAATTAAATAATTGGTAATATCTAATAAACATTGATTCATAATAAACATTAAAACACATAACTTATGATAAGCTAATATTATTCAAAAAAATTATAATAAAAAAATAAATTATAATTTTATTTTATATTATTATTAATTGTAAAAGTATTAATATATATATTGGAAAATCAAACATATCACAAAAATTTTAATCATAAAAATTCAATCATACTTCGGAAAAATATTTGAAAAGAACAAAAAAAATAAATTATTTAGCTTTTATACAATTGATTATACCTCTTGCAAATAGGTGCTCAAATACCAATTTTATATTTGACAAACATAACTACATTTTATTACATGAAAAATATTTACTTTATTTTCAACATATTATTAGTTTTTACCAAATATTTATATACATATTTCTAAAAAATATATATTTTTAATTTATAAATGAAGTAAAAAGTGATTAAAAATTTTAATTATTTTTTTATGATATTAAATATTAAATATTAAAATAATAAACATATAACTATAATATTTCCAAAATAATTAGTACCATTCTTCAAAATTTATAGCATATTCAATACTAAATGATGTGCTCTCTAAAAGGCCAGGTTGAATATTTAATGTAACATGGTTAACGCAATCAAACGTTTTATTTAAGATATTATAATGGTTAAAAAGTAAAAAATAAATATTCATATTATAGAAAAAAAAAAAATCAAACGCAACACTCTTTGAACAACTTGAGAGATTAGTTGTTTTTGCAACCAGTTGGAGTGGTTGGAAAAGGAAGAGCTGGTTGAAAGACGTGGCTCATGATTGGAGCTATTTTTAACATAATCCAACCATACACAAACATTGTAATTAAACTGTTCGACCTGTAATACAAACAAATTTTAATGAAAATGCTGCACGTGTACAAAATTGAAATATGAACGTTGGACCGGTCAATTACTGAAACTTTACCCTTAGAAATTAAAAGATGCACAAAAACTCATTGTAAAAAGGCCAATCCAAAAGTTGAAACACAATTTTGAAATTTGAATTTCATCTAGTTTCCTGTCAAAATGTGCGGAAAAGCTCGTTGTAAGAAAAGCCTCAAGTTGAAATGCAATTTAAATTGAAATATGAACGTTGAGCGGTCACCATAGAAGCAATTACCGAAACTTTACCGTTAGAAACCAAGAGATGCACAAAATCTCATTCTAAAATGGCCGATCCTAATGTTGAAATGCAATTTTGAAATTTGAATTTCATCAGAATATGCAGAAAAGCTCGTTCTAAAAGAAGCCTCAAGTTGAAATGCAATTTAAATTCATTGTGGTTTCCTGGGCTCAAGTTGAAATCCAATTTAAATTTAAATGCATATATCTCTCCAGTTCTCTCCTACGCAGCTTCCTGCGCTCTTTGTTTATATGTGTATAATGGGAATAATCTCGTTGTGTTTGGAAGCTACAACGAGAGTCCATGGTGGGTTAGGTTTGGTGGAGGGCACACGATAGTCCATTGAGGATTTTCTTTTGAAGAAGGTGCCATTGGTGCACATGTTCCACCGCTTGAGAGGTAACATGGAGGAAGGATATTTATCACAAGATAGAGTTCCAAGTTTTCGCCATTTTAGACCGTCCGCTGTATGGACAAAGCGTGAGCTGCAATCAATGCTATGAAGGTAAGGACAAGTTGCCTATGCTATTCTCTTTTTCTACATGCTTCACTGAATTTATTTTGAAATTGAAGGATATATTTCATTGATTTCTTTGAAGTTGTAGGATACAGTTAACGATTTTGGTGTTCAAATAGTTCTTTATACACTTCGCTGATATTTTTTTTGAAATTGAGGGATATATTTCAATGAAATTTTCAAGTTGAAAGATATTCTTGAATATTTCAGCATTGAAATAGGTCTTTATAATTTTAATGGTAAAGAGTTACAAGGATTGTTGAATTAAATTTATTAGGTTAATTTCATATAACAAATTTCTGTTTGCAAAGATGTTTCTAATTAGAGTTAATAACACCATACTCAGATTTCTGTTTGCATACTCCGCTTCCTACCTAGGAGATGCTTCTGTTTACATATGAATATGGGAACCCTAGCTAGGCTATGCTTCTTCTTCATTGAATATGGGAACCCATCATTTCTTGTCTTTTCTGTTTCATTGAATATGGGAACCCAGCATTTCTTGGCTTTTATGTTTCATTGATTTGTCATTAGTTCCCTAAATGTGAAAGTTTATTAGGGGATATCTCAATTTTTGGGAATATCTCCGCCGGAAAATTTTGGCTAATTTGAAATATGGTAGCTATTGTTTTTGTTTACTGCATAACAGATTTTATTATTTTTTTCTCTTTTGCAAACGATTCACTTCTACTCGGTTTTATTCTTCTTAATCATCATTTAAGCCAAACTTTTGTCAATGCAGCATCAAGTTTTGGAAGGAAATTTAAAATTTAAGATGATCTCCGCAGTAGAAATATTGTCGTCATGTCCAAATGTTTTCTCCACTTTTAAATTGCATGCGACATTAAAAGAAAAAAAAACTATTTAAATGATTCTTATATTTGGTTCAGATGAACTTTGTTTCCCTTAAAAATCATAGAATCTAATGGTATGGTTCTATGCTAGAAGTTGATAATGGTTGGCGAACGGCTTTGCTAGAATTTCGTTCTTTACACTTTTCCCTGCCCATGCCCATGCCCATGTCGTGCCTGTCTTTTCTATTCCCAGATTTGTTAGAGTAGATTCATGATAACCTCATGATGTTCCACCTGTCTGAGCATATCCGTTTTCATGGAGCATAACTCGGTGAAAACGCTGTCTGCATGTGACATATTTACTAACATGGAATAAATGAAAGCAATAAGATACTGTCAGGCGATCAATGCTTTCAATTACGTTACGCTTAAAGGAACATTAGCACATAATTATATAGAAAAAACAAAACGATTGCAAATAATTGTTGAAATGAATGTCAAACGTAACATGTGCAGGATAGGATACTACATGGCCGTCAATATGTTTTCCTCGATTCATATGAACGGCGTTTTATATCACCCATAATGAAAAAGATGTAGTGGTACTTCTTTACTCATCGAAGTTGTACTCCTCATTTTCTCTATCGTTTACGTGCTATATGAAGATGTTGTCATGCATTTTTGTTGTTTTCAAGTTTACATGCGGTTATGTATTTTTACTTACAATAAATTTATCTTTTCTATGTTTATTCCATATGAATTAATTTTTAAAAATGGTTATATTTTATTGTAACTATGGTTTTTCTTCTTTTATCCATTCACATATTTTCCTTTTTATTATATATCTTTTACATAAAGTATCGTCAATGTGTTCTTTCAAATTCGATATTTAAAAAAATAACTATATGTATATATAAAATTATAATGTATTATACTTTTATTAGAGCAATTATTTTATGATTTTGAGTTTTATTTATATTTAAAACTCAATATAAATAAAAAGAGAGTGAGAAAGAGAGGGAGTGTGAGAGAGAGGGAGAAAAGGAGAGGGAGAAAGAGAGGGAGAAAAGGAGAGGGAGAAAGAGAGGTGGTGGGAGAGAGGCAGAGGGAGATAGAGGCAGGGAGGGAAATAGAGGGAGGGAGAGGGAGAGAGGGAAAGAGGGAGATGGAGGATGAGATCAAGAGGGAGAGGGAGAGGGAGGGAGGGAGATAGAGAGAGGGAGTGAGAGAGAGAGCGGGGGATAGGCTCAGCAGAGGGAGAGATAGATAGATAGAGAGAGAGACAGGGAGGGAGAGGGAGTGAGGCAGAGAGAGAGAGGGAGGGAGAGAGAGCGAGAGAGGCAGGGGAAAGGGAGAGAGAGAGAGAGGGGGAAGAGAGAGAGAGAGAGGGAGATAGAGAGAGGGATAGGGAGGGAGTGAGTGGGAGGTAGGGAGATAGAGGGAGCAGTAGAGAGAGGGAGAGTGAGGGAGGGAGAGAGAGAGAGAGATAGGGAGAGGGAGGGAGGCAGTGAGAGTGAGGGAGATATAGGAAGGCAGATAGAGGGAGCGGTAGAGAGAGGGAGAGTGAGGGAGGGAGATAGAGAGAGAGAGAGGGAGAGGAAGAGAGAGAGAGAGAGAGAGAGAGAGAGAGAGAGAGGGTGGGGTAGGTAGAGGGAGATGGAGAGAGAGAAGGAGACAACGAAAGAGGGAGGGAGGGAGAGAGAGAGGGAGGGAGAGGGAGGGAGAGAGAGGGCGGGAGAGGGAGAGAGAGGGCGGGAGAGGGGGAGAGAGATATATAGAGGGAGAGAGGGAGAGGATGGTAGAGGGGTAGAGAGAGAGGGACAGAGGGAGAGGGACAAAGGGAGAGAGAGAGAACGGGGGGGGGGGGGGGGCGGCGGAGAGAGAGAAAGGGGGGGGGGGGGAAAGCGAGAGGGAGAGAGAGAGAGAGTGGGAGAAAGGGAGAGAGGAGGGGGATAGACAGAGTGGGAGGGAGAGAGAAGGAGAGAGGGATAGAGGGAGGGAGATAGAGAGAGAGAGAGAGTGAGGGAGGGAGAGAGGGAGAGAGAGTGGGTGGGAGAGGGAGAGGGGGAGAGGGAGAGGGGGAGAGGGAGAGAGAGAGAGAGAGAGAGAGAGAGGGAGGGACAGAGGTTGAGAGAGAGGGAGGCAGAGAGAGAAAGGGAGAGAGGGGGAGGGATAGAGGGGGGGGGAAGCGAGAGAGGGGGCGGGGAGAGCGATAGAGAGAGAGGGAGGGAGTGGGAGGGACGGAGATAAAGGGAGGCAGATGGAGGGAGCTGGGGAGAGAGGGAGAGTGAGGGACGAAGAGAGAGAGAGGGAGGGAGGCAGAGAGAGAGCAAGAGAGAGGGGGAGGGAGATAGAGGGAGGAGGATAGGGAGGGAGATAGAGGGAGAGAGGGAGATGGTGGGAGAGTGGGGGAGGGAGGGAGGGAAGGAGGGAGATAGGGAGGCAGCAGGATGGAGGTAGAGGGAGAGGGTGGGAGATAGATGGAGGGAGGTAGAGGGAGGGAGATAGAGGGAGGAGAAGAGGGAGGGAGTGGGATTGAGAGGGAAAGGGAAAGAGAGAGAGAGTGAGAGAGAGAGAGAGAGAGAGAAGGAGGGAGAGGGAGGGGAGAGGTTGGTGGGAGATATAGAGAGAGAGAGAGAGGAAGAGGGAGTGTTAGAGAGGAGAAATAAGGGGAGGGAGGGAGGGACAGAAGGAGGGAGGGGGACGGAGGAAGAGAGAGAGGGACAGGGAGGGAGATAGATTGAGGGAAGGAGAGGGAGGGGGATAAAGGGAGGAGGGGAGAGTGGGAGGGTTAGTGAGAGGGAAAGGGATAGGGAGGCAGAGAGAGAGAGAGAGAGAGAGAGAGGGGGTGGTGGGGGAGAGAGAGAGAGAGAGAGAGAGTCTTAGAAAGACTAATTGTAATTTGAAACATTTCTAATTGAAGTAATGAATCAAGAAAAAGTAATTGACACAACATAAAACAATTTCAAAATGTAATAGATTCATGCAATTTCAACCATTTATTTCCACACTCAACTTTTAATTATTTTAAATTTAATTTCATTTTCAGAATGATAATTAAATGTCCTTTTAGAAAGTTTTTTCTATTAGTAAATTACCTAGCTTGTCCCTTGCTCCTTTTATGTGTTGTTATTCATTTTTTTTCCAATTTAGTTATTAGTTATTTGAAGAAAAATAATTTAATTTTAAAATATATTTGAATAATATTATCATTTTTAGCCAAAAAAAGAATAAAACAAATTAATACTATGATCTAATGGAGTAATTAAAAAAAATGATAAAATGGAAATTTTTCTCCTAATTTTTTTTTCCAAAATTACTAGAAATTCCTAAAACAATATAATTCAATGTAATAAATAAAAACTTAGTTCTTCTTAATCTTAACCCATTTCTTCTTAATCTTAACCCAATTTAAAAAGGTAGAGATTATTGAAATTTAAAAAAAAATGAGTTTAGGAGGGGAAAAAAAGAAAGTCTATTTTAGATGTTTAATATTTTCACTCATTGCCCATTCCAAGTACCAAGTAAAATTCTAAAGAATAATATTTTTAATTTTAACTAATAATGTTTTTCATTCTACTAATTTTCCTAAAATATCTCTAAAAATTCTAGAATCTATATATAATTATTATAGATTAGAAGAATTTTACAATAATATTCTCAAACATTTTGTTTTTCAGTGAGAAAAAAATGTTGTAATGTAGTATTACAGTTCATATTCAATCAAATACGAGTGATTACATCATAAGACATTACACCCAATTCTATTTGTATTAATTTACATCATACTCAAACATTTGTTATAATTTAAAAATAAAATTTGTTTTCAAACTCATAGTATAAATATAGAATTTTAAAATTTTCCTATACTAAAACTAAATTCAAGTTTTAAAAAAAAACTAATATAATTTTCAAACATTTGTATCAATTTAAAAATAAGATTTTTTTTTTTATACTCATAATATGAATATAGAATTTTAAAATTTTCCCATACTATAACTAAATTCAAATTAAAAAAAAAATTGATATAATTTTCACATTGGTCAATAGTATTCTTAATAAATTTATTTTTCAATAACATCCTTAATCCTTAATAAATTTATGGGTGTAAACTCTCACGCCATACAAAATATTAAACTCTCCCATTCCTAAGTGGAACTATCTAAACACCAATGAATGTTAAAGAAAACTAGTTCAACTAATCCCCTGAATTAGACTATAATAATATTTTGTTATACATTATTTAAATTCTAGGAACTGGTAAAGTGATCAATGAGACAAATGATAATATATAATCAAAGTGTAATTATTAAATAAATTTAAAAAAAAAACCTCCCTTGAAATATTAGTCATAACAGTGGCCAAAGTGGAAACACCCTCCATATATTTAGATTTTTATACTCATTTTATTAGGTATTTTATTTTTATATTTAATTCATTAAGAAGTGTCAAAATTTTTATTTAAAATATTTTTTTTAATTATTTATATAAATTTAATTGAATATTATTAAATATTTTATTAATTATAATTTAGTTTTAATATAAGTTCAGGCCCAGACATTTTGCGCTGGGGTCATCAACCTAGAGGACTGTATACCATCAATGAAGGATACCATATTCAAACTCAGCAAATGCAGGACAATGCTCAGCTAATATGGAAGAAAATATGGGAAATGCGACACTGGCCAAAGGTGACATATTTCTTATGGCTTGTAAGTCATAGCAGAATTTTAACATGGGAGCACCTCAGGAAAAGAGGTATGATAGGTCCTTCTCGATGCCCTTTCTATACCATTGAAGAGGAGACGACATGACACCTCCTTATCCTCTGCACAAAGGTACAAACACTTTGGGAGAATCTATCTCAACTTTTTAGACAGATAGACAAAAGCAATGCAGGCATAAAGAAAACAATAATCAATTGGAGAAAAGGAAGATTTCATTGTCAGGTGATAAATAGAGCATGGACCCTTTCATATGGATTCCTAGTCTAGAACATTTGGAAAGAGAGAAATCAAAGAATCTTCCAAGAAAAAGAGCAACCAATGAATAATATCTGGCAACACTCAATAGGCAACATCAGAAAAACCATTCTAACAGAAAAATGGTCAGATGAAGATTGGAAAACTGTGGGGATTGAATCCCAGATTCTAGAAACTCTCAATATTAAACCGAAAATGCTGAACCAGGGCTTATGGAAATTCAAACCTCCCAATCAATCAAGTCAAGAACAATGGACACCCCCACAACAAGGCTTTTTAAAGATTAATTATGACGGGGCTTCGAAAGGGAACCCAGGGCAGGCCGGGGCAGGCGGACTCTTCCGAAATTCTCAAGGGATAGTATGCAGATTTTATGCTTTTGACCTGGGTCATGCCACTAATAACGAAGCAGAATTAATGGCGGTCAAACAGGGCCTTCAGATCTCCATAAGAGAAGCCTATCAGAGAATTATATTGGAGGGAGATTCAGCAATGGTCACAGAGATCCTAAAAAAGCTTCAAAAAGGCACCCCCTGAGAGAAAATCTCACAAAGTTGGAGAACAGCAAGCCTTATAGAAGAAATCAGTCATCTGGTGAAACGTATAGAGTATCTCATCCCCACTCATGTGCGTCGAAAAGGCAACACAGCAACGGACTACTTGGCCAATTGGGGATGTCAAGACATGGAACGTCCAATAGAAGGCTGCCCTGTGGATCCAATCTGGAATGTAGAACTACACTCTCTTCAACTGATCGTCAACAAAGATCTCCAACCCCCTGATCGGGGTGCTCAACCAACATTTGGAAATATACGTCGTGGCAACTGGGCACATGGTCCAACTCCGAGTCATTAATAGTTTTTATGATGGCAGGACAGGAAAAATCAAATCATTCCATCATGGGGAAAGGTGGCCAGGCTGTGTGGACAGCTCACGGAAGGCAAAACACCGCGAAGGTAAGAATTTTTCCTCCGCTCTCCCAGTCGTTCATGCATGAACTTGTGCATGCACCTGTTTGGAGACGGAAGCGGAGGAGAAGCTACAACATCCAGTCGACTCTTCAAGCGCTCCTGTCACGGTATGTAAGCAGCATTCTCACTGCTATTATGGAGCCACATACAGTAAATTGCTTTAGACGTCTTAGTAATCATGATTTCAATGGTCTCTGTAAAACTCCGCATCCTATCACCCCCCTTAAGCAACCAATAAGGCCCTGTTTCAGAGACCCTAGCGCAAGATTAGTTCATAAGGTTTCTTGGGTCCTGTTTTCGTATGTAATTGTCAGTTATATAGGGATTATGGAGGGTGTCACAGAAAGTAGTCTCTGGTTACTGTTTAAGCATACAAGGGGAGGTTCGAGAAAAACTCTGTCACCGGACCCTAATTTATTACCAACCCAGAATGCTTCTTTTCTCCTGTCTGCGTTTGATTTAGTCAGTATCATTGAGAATATGAAGTCTATAACTGTAAGTTTTTTGAGTCTTTTTCATAAGCATGCAAGAAAGGGATTAAGAAAAATCCTATACTTTGTTGTCCCCACAAAGCAATCTCAATGGTCTTGGGTATGGGAATTTTTTCTTTTATTTGTTAACAGCCATCAAAATCATTGTTTCCAGTTACAGGGGGGTCGTATTACAAGAAACTCCTTTCATGCCCGACAGTATACCATCTGTTCCAGAAACCTGTATAGCCTCGATCAGTTGGGGATTAAGTTATATATTGGGAAAAGTATAGTGCAAGGGGATTATATTATCCAGCTCTGTTCTGTTTGCGTTAAGCGCTAGAGGCACTGCCTCTTTCAAACCCTGAACCCTAGACCTGTTATTTTTCATCTGCACCCTATCAATTATATAGACCATAATCATATACCCAATGATGTTGCCCATAGTGAGAATCAGATAATCTACCTTGTTTTCTGGAATCTTAAGTCGAGAAAAAGAATCCATTATCCGACCCACAGTCTCAAGGTTTATATTGAATTTCTGTCTAACAAATTACAGAGTTTAATCTTTAGGGTTAAGTCTCATAGTTTGTATGACAGCCACAAGCTGAAAGTCCAAAGGTGGCGCATCGACCACAGTCATCTAACGCTTTATATTGTTACTATTCCTGTTGATGTATCGGTGCATGTTTACAGGTGTTCAGTAGACATGGGAAAACGCAGAGTAAAAACAGAGGCTGCCAAAGGAAAACAGCCAGAGCAAGTTGAACCAGCCCCGAAGAAAAGAGGATGCAAGACAAACCAGGAACATTTGGAAACGTTAGCTGCTACCTATGTTATAGGTAATTCCTCTAACACAAGGCAGGTCATTCGAGGATGGGAGAGGGATATCCAAACTGATCCAGTGCAAAGGACCCAGCCCTATTTTCTTCTTCAGAAGTATAACAGTATGCCTTTTAGAAATAATGAAATTAATGGTGTCTTAAATTTTGATGATATTACTGTTTAGAAATCAATCTACAAACTGCTCAAGGAAAGCAAGTATAGGAATCATAGAACAGACAGCTCAGGAAAAGTTTAGGAGGATGAAACAATTTCAGTTTTGGACTGCTTATCATGCTTTTAGATGGCCAACATACCCGGTTTCCTGCGAGCATGTTGAGGCCAAGTTTTAACTGTTAACTTTTATATTTTGTAGCCTGCCTTTATGTCACACCTCCAGTTTCACAATTTTTTTTTATTTTTTTTTCCGATATGTTGGGGTTTCCTCTTTATTCACCTAGTGAGTATGATAATGAGTTATAACTTTTAACTATAATGCCTTCTTGACAAATTTTTCTCTACTCATCCAGCCTCTTTATATTTATAAAAAAATTGAACATTCCACTTATATTCTTCTTAACCACATAAATATATATCTTTGGCTTACACATATGTATATATATTATCACACACACATATATATATATATATTCCACATATATATATATATATATTATTACACATATATATATCTATATATTACCTACATACAAATACAATACTTCCCATTTCACATATATATATATATTCCCATACATATATATATAGATGTCTTATCCTCATACAAATAAAATATTTCACCTATATATATAGACATATTCCCACATATATATATATAGATATATTACCTACATACAAATAAAACACCTCGAGTTCATCTAAGGGCGTACACACATATGTATCTATAGCATTATAGAAATACATCCCATATCTATATCCAAACCCCTCTTCGTTTTCTTTTCTATAATGAATCGAACGTACCCTTGTACTTATGGCATATATATATATATTTCCATAATACCCGCCCTTTAGTATTAGCTTTTCAACCCTATAATTATTCCCGTTAACAATGTCATTGAAAGCGTGCTACCGATCCTATTAACTCATGGAAAACCTCTGTATACGCAGTTCATTGTTTACGTGCTCATAGCGGTTTAGGGTAAAGAGTTAAAGGCGGCCAGATCCTCGCGGTGCTTGCCTAACCGAGAAGCGGTTATTCGCTGTCCCACGATCCCACGGTTTACCGGTTATGACCGGGATTCAACTATTCACTAAGTGCATTCCGCCATTACTCATTTCCAGCCACCCGTAAAACTATAATCACAACTCGGTGGTGTTGTTTTTAATTATTATTTTTCCTGTATTGATTTTCCTCGCAGTGGTGTGTCCGTTTGCTTTTGTAGGTACGCTCTCAGTGATGTGTTATGATGGGCGCTGCTTCGAACTGTCATGTGTTGATTTAACGTGAGGAAGTATATTATGATGACTAACGTTTTGGAATGCAGGGATGGCGTCTCCCACCCGCGTTCGAAGTACCATACACCAACGTTTACGAACTCAGGCCCATTCTATATGCTACGTGTAGAGTGATCGTTTGCACTCCTGCGTGGCCCAGTACTGGGCGAGCCAATTTGTGCAGTTCAGTACCTGGTTTGTAACCTTTTCACTTCATCTAGTACAACGCTGTCGATGAGCCGAGTCTTCCCAAATAGACCTGGGGATTCTGTACCCTTCTAGGGCCACGGGATTAGGGTTTTTCACAGCCTTCCGACTTATCGTGGCGGCCTACACTCCATTATCACTGTGCGGCATGTTCCCTATTTATCAAGCTCCGGTTCCAGTTGGGATCTCGTTCCTGTTGGGATGATTGTTTTTTTGCTAGCTCGTTCACGGAGGGAGCTGATCTAAGTGAGATTGGATACAGGAGAAGCAACTCAGTCTAAGGTATACGAATTTCAGCGTGGTATTCTGTCGTCTTACGTTCTGCAATTTGTTCTGGTATTTTTCTTTTCTTTATACCGCTATATCTGAACCGTCGATGGATCTTTTGTGAAGAGGGTGGAGATCATGGGGTTTCTGGGCTACACTCAGTACGCATCACAGCTGATAAAAGCCCTCACCCAGTGTTCCCTCATATCGATGCCTGATCTACGTTTTCTGGCGACAGGGCTACGGATTTAGTTTTATTTTAAAGTTCGTATTTGTAATATAATTTTTTTTCTATTAACCTATCAAACGCGGTCGAAGGAGAGCTTTGGTTCCAAGTTACTCTCGGCTCGACCACAGAATGGCATAGATTTACGCACTTACCTTATTGTTATATGTTTTGTTCGAAATCTATGGTTATTTCCAGAACTTATTTCATGGCGGCATGCAGAGGATTTGTAAATCTGGTTAAGCCATGACTTCGTTCGGCCCGTTCGACTCCAGCTGTGTCGAATTATTTCGTTATAGAGGCTTTACGGACCCCACCACCCTGCCAGAGGAAGAGCCGAGCTCCTCCATGGGTAACCTTCTTCCATTAACACGATTTCGCCTCAGCACTTCGGTTGTTTTTTTTTTGTAAAAGATAGTAGTCTCGAACATGGCGTTACGCCTTAATACTCCGTCGTCCCGATATACTCGGCCCCATGCGAAGTAATCGATCATGGTTATCCGTGGTCAATTTATCATTTTAAGCGTTGAGTTGGGATTAGCTACGCGTTCTGTCTTATATTGTGTGACCTCTACCCGCTTAACATATGATTGTTCAGAATATAATGGATATCCCTATGGTAGATAGAATTGAAAATCCTCTGTTGATTTCGAATTATATATTAAGTTTAACCTCGTTATTCAGTCATGTGAACTACATATCATAATCACACAAACCCTAGAGTGCCGCTAATATCTGTTTTCTTCCACGGTATTACAGTGAACGAGCCTGCGGCATAATGATGGTCATTATGGTTTACGCGTTTATATGCAATGGGGAAACATGACATTGTTAACTCTCGGCGTGTTCACAGTTGGGTTTTGTTATTTTTTTTTTTGATAATCTACACACATTAATATCGTAGACCCTACGCTGGATTCCATTGGGCGTAGGGCTCCTGTATGTACTCCATCTTAACATATCCGATTCGTAGTTAATGTATCTATACTCTCAACATAGTATAAGATGCAATGGTTGAGTGTCCAAGCGTCTTTTCGTTTACTCTCTACGCTTGCATGTTAAATTTTAATGTACATATATGCCGGTATATTCTTGTAGCTCGTGACTATTTAGTTTTATTTTATGCAGAGATATATAAAACGATGCTATGCTAGGTCGCGACTCTTATTTTTGTTTTCTTTTAAAGCCTACATACGTGTGTTCCATCGTACTTGAGTAGAGAACAGATATATATATTTTCGTTAAATGCTTATGCAAGTATTCAGGGGTTCAATAAATAGTGTATATTCAGCACATACTTACTCCATTATTATAATATTTTTCTTCTTTCTCAAGAGTTAGAAGTGAGTTTAAACACAATATACCCTATACTTGCTATGACTGCCCCAATACTCATATAGAATAGAAGTACCCCTTTGTCTAGAAAAATCTCGAAATCTTTTTTTTTTCTAATGTCTTTACATTCTTTGCCTTAGTTTTACTACTATATTGTTCTAATATAATTTTGCAAATATAATATCACATTGTGTCTACATAGAACAAGATAATATAATCATTGTTCATAGAGATTGAGTAACTTCAGATTTAGACCACACTTGGTTTAGAGCTTCTGAGGTTTCTACTCTATGGATTTCTGGTCTACAACTAGACAGAATCTGGAAGGTGAATGCCTTAGGATGGATTCTGTTAAATGTAGTACTAACATCAATCATACCATTTAATTTATTTTTATATATGTAACCAATTCATACCATCAGAAAGTAAAATAACAAAATTTTCAGAACATACCACAATCTGCAGATGACCAACCTCCCAACCTTAGAGTCCTCTTTGTCTCCCAGAACTCACCCCCGAGCAGAGATCACCTCCTAGAACAGATTAACCTCTGATCTGCCTAGGAGCAGCTTATTTAAGCTCATATTTCCCCAAAGCATGTTTCTAATTCTGCGTCCAGAATAGCAGGATGCTTTCTTTCCTGTTTAGCCTAGGTTTCCCATTTTTGGGATTCTTTAAAGCTACTTTAAGCTTTTCCTCATCTTTTCCAGCTTTTTCTCACCTCTTCCCGACTACTGCTCTTCATTGGGGAAATTTAGATTCCTCCTCAAATCTAAATAAATTTCTTTCAAGGATTTTTGAAAGATTTTTGGGGATTTATTGCCTTATCCATCCTCATGGATTTGGCAAGTGATCTCTAATTCTCATCTTGGTCAAATTGCACAATCATTTTATTTATTTCCTCAAATAAAATATGCAAATACATTCACACCATACTTATCCCTTGGGGTCCACCCCCTTAGGATTTAAGTTCAAATGTCTAACTTTAAAAATTCAACACACAAATTGGGGGTGTTACACATTCCCCCTCTGAAAATAAACACCGTCCTCGGTGTTGTTATTTAACTACTAGAGTTCATTTAAACAAAAATGGATATTTCTCCACTATTTCATCTTCCCTTTCCCAGGTGGCTTCTTCAGCAGTAAAGTTCTTCCACTGCACTTTTACTCTGGCCACTGTTCTGTTTCTTAATTCAATTTCTTCCCGCTCCAATATTTGAAGCGGTTCTGGCAGAAACTCCCCTTCTGGTTCCACCTGTACAACATTCCAATCAACTATGTGAGAAGCATCATGCACATATATTTTTAGTAATGAAACATGAAACACATTATGCACTTTAACATGGGGTGGTAAGGCCAGCTTATAAGCCACTGGTCCCACCCTTTCTAAAACTTCAAAAGGCCCACAATATCTAGGAGCCAGTTTTGCACAACTTCCTGCATAAAGTGTGCTCTTTTTGGGTTTGATGCACAAATACACATGATCCCCCACTTTGAATTCTCGGTGCACTCTTTTCTTATCAGCATAGCTCTTCTGTCGATCTTGTGCTATCTTTATATTTTTCTGTATTTGTTTAACAATTCTTTCCATCTCTTGTAGTGCATCGGGTCCCAACACCAGTTTATCCTCTGGTTGACTCCAGCTCAAGGGAGTACGGCACTTCCTCCCATAGAGTGCCTCAAATGGACTCATCTTAATAGAGGATTGGTAACTATTATTATAGGCAAACTTAGCTAAATGAAGATACTCTTCCCATTTTGATGGCCTATCCTTCACATACATTCTCAGCATATCCTCTAAAATTTGATTTGTCCTTTCTGTTTGCCCATCAGTCTGAGGGTGATAGGCAGTACTAAAATTCAGCTTAGTACCCATTCCTGCAAACAATCCCTTCCAAAATGCTGCTGTAAACTTAGCATCTCGATCTGAAACAATCACCTTGGGAACTCCATGGAGCCTTACTATCTCCTTTAGGAAAACATTTGCTACTTGAGCTGTTCCAAAGGTAGACTGTACTAGTATAAAGTGAGCAGCTTTGGTAAGAGTGTCTACTACTACCATTACAAAATCATGTTGATATTTAGTCTTGGGTAATCCTGTTATAAAATCCAGGGAAACTGTGTCCCATTTCCATTCTGCAATTGGCAACGGGTTTAAAAGCCCTGTTGGATGTTGATGCTCAACCTTAACCAGTTGACATTCCATACACTTACTTAGATACTCTGCCACGTCTCTCTTCATTCCTGGCCAGAGCAATTTCTTTTTCAAGGCTGTTAACATCTTCTGGTATCCTGGATGCCCTGCATAAGGTTGTTTGTGATATTCATCTAGAATATCTCTTTTCAATGACTCTATATTTGGAATATACAACCTGTTTTTGTAATAGAGCAGCCCTTTCTGGTTTTTAGTGAAATCAGTTTTATCCCTTTTCTGTAGTTTCACCAAGAGGGCTTCATAGTTGGGATCTTGATTTGCTGCTTCTCCCACCATTTCCTCTATCTCCATCTGGGCACTACTCCCAATGATGTTTAAATGTTGGCAAGCATTTCTACTTAATGCATCAGCAACTTTATTTTCTTTTCCTTTGATATGTTTTATGTCCATATCAAATTCACTTAAAAAGGACAGCCATCTGGCTTGCCTTGCATTCAGATCAGTTTGGGAAAAGAGGTATTTAAGACTAATATGATCAGTCATCAATGTGAATTTCTTCCCCAGTAGATAGTGCCTCCACATCTTTAAAGCATGGATAACAGCTGCAAATTCCAAATCATATGCACTATAATTCTGTTCATGTATCTTCAATTTTCTAGATTCATAGGCAATGACTGAATTTTCCTGCAATAGGACTCCTCCTAGCCCTTCTCTGCAAGCGTCTGTACATACAACAAACTCTTTATCAGGATCAGTAATTTTTAGTATAGGAGCTGAAATAAGTTTTTGTTTCAATTGTTCGAAACTGTTTTGACATTTATCAGTCCACACGAACCTAACACCCTTCCTTTGTAATGAGGTTATGGGATTTGCTATAGCAGAAAATCTTTCCACAAATCTACGATAATAGCCTGCTATCCCCGTAAATGATCTTACTGCTGAGACATCAGTGGGGACTGGCCATTCTTTAATGGCTTTTATCTTTTCAGGGTCAACTGCCAACCCTTTTTCAGAAATTATATGACCCAGATATTGAATTTTATCTTTATAAAATTCACATTTGCTGAACTTGGCATATAAATGGTTTTCCTTTAAAGTCTGCAACACTATTCTCAGATGTTCCTGATGTTCATCTTCATTTTTAGAATAGACTAAGATATCATCTATGAATACAAGAACAAATTTGTCCAAATACTTATTTAACACATTGTTCATCAGACACATAAATGTGACAGGGGCATTCGTCAACCCAAAAGGTAGGACTACAAATTCGTAGTGCCCATACCTGGTTCGAAATGTTGTTTTGTTGATGTCTTATTCTTTAATTCTGAGCTGGTGATAACCAGTCCTGAGGTCAATCTTGGAAAAGACTGAAGCTCCTCTCACTTGATCAAAAAGATCATCAATTCTAGGAAGTGGATATATATTCTTAATGGTCAATTTGTTCAGTTGACGATAGTCAATGCACATCCTAAAAGTTCCATCCTTCTTTTTCACAAATAAAACTGGGGCTCCCCAAGGAGACACACTTGGTCTGATATACCCTTTATTTAACAATTCCTGTAATTGCATTTTCAGTTCCATTAGTTCAGGTGGACTCATCCGATAGGGGGCTCGGGAAACAGGTGTGGCTCTCGGTACCAGATCGATTGAAAAATCAATCTCTCTTTTGGGGGAAAGATGAGGGATTTCCTTGGGAAAGACTTCCTTAAATTCTCTGATGACTGGTATAGCATCCAGTAACTCTTCTTCAGTTTGCTGTTCTATTTTTTCTACATGCACTGCATAGACTTGGTATCCTTTTCTAGCTGTTCTTTTTAATTGTAAGGCTGATATTTGTCTTATTGAAATGGATTTTGGTTTCCCTTTTAGTGTAAAAGGTTTTCCTTCCTCATCCACACAATGCAGGGTTTTATCCCAGCAGTTCATCAGAGCTTTCTTCTTTTCCAGCCAATCCATTCCTATCAGCAGATCATAGGATCCTAATGGCAATATGTTCAAATTTACTTCTGTTGCAAAGCCATTTAATTGTATTGCTGTTTTAGGCAATTTATGTGTGACTTTTCTTTTAGTTCCCGTGGCCAGCTGCACCAACCATGACTGCTGATACTTTTCAGGTTTAATTTTACATTTTTCTACAATTCCAGGACTAATGTAACTCAAAGAAGCACCTGGATCAATCAAAACAGTAACAGGTAGGTCAGAAATCTTATCCTCCATTTCCACCATGGTTGCTTGATGCTCTGCTTGTCGATTTTCCAGGGCTGCACTTATAGTTGGTATATTTCTGGCTATGTCATTTACAGTTGTTGCCTCTCGCTCTCTGTTGATCAGGTGTATATTTCGGTGGGGGCAGTCTCTCATCATATGGGGTTCTCCACAGCCCCAACATTTCAAATGTTCCATCATTCTGACTGTCCCTTCCTTTTTATTGTTCCCTTCTACTGGTTTTGAAGCCACTTGGGACTGAGCAGTTTGACTTTCTTTTGGTTTATTGAACCTTTTCCGCTGATGATCTCTACCAAAATTTCTTAGATATGCTGGTTTTGGTCTTTTACCCTTGAACTCACCCTTGTTCAGCCAGCTCTTCCCTTGTTCAGCTTTACCTTTAAACTGCTGATCGCATAATCTTGCTTTTATAACAGCTTCATTCATTGTTTTTGGATTGTCAAATTCAATTTTCTCCTTGTACACAGTGGGCAAACAATTTAAAAACCTTTGCACTTTTGCCTTTTCTTCCCTAATGTAAGGGACATACCTCAGTAAATTAGTAAACTTAGTGACAAACTCATCAATAGTGAGTTGTCCTAGCATAAGTTCATGGAATTCTTTTGCTTTATCATCATAATAACGTTCATTCAAATAACGGCTTTTGAACTTGGTCTGAAAATCTTCCCAAGTAACTGTCTTTTCATCAATGGCATGCACCATTTTTGTCTCTTCCCACCACAATGTAGCTTTTCCTTGTAGCTGGTATACAGCTAATCTAGCCTTCAGATTGCTCTCATATTCATAAACTTGGAAATACTTGATCATGTTCAACAACCAAGCCTCAGCATCCTCCTCCTTCTCCCCATCATAGGAAGGAGGTTTGATCTTTCTAAATTCTCCCTGCAATTCTCTTTTCTGTTTATGTTGTTGTCTAGCAGCATCATCATCATCAGACTCATCCATCTTTCTCTTTCCAGAACCTTCACCTTCCTGACTATTCCGGGAAGTTAGTTCCCTGATGAGCTTTTCCTGCTCCTTACTAGCTGATGATAACATGTCATTCTGGCTTCTCAGTTCAGCCAATTCTCGTTGCAGCCTGTGTAACATAGCCATTACCGGGGCATTGGGATCTGGAGTAGCAAACTCATTGTAACACCCCCAATTTGTGTGTTGAATTTTTAAAGTTAGACATTTGAACTTAAATCCTAAGGGGGGTGGACCCCAAGGGATAAGTGTGGTGTGAATGTAATTGCATATTTTATTTGAGGAAATAAATAAAATGATGGTGCATTTTGACCAAGATGAGAATTAGAGATCACTTGCCAAATCCATGAGGATGGATAAGGCAACAAATCCCCAGAATCTTTCAAAAATCCTTGAAAGAAATTAATTTAGATTTGAGGAGGAATCTAAATGTCCCCAATGAAGAGGAGTAGTTGGGAAGAGGTGAGAAAAAGCTGGAAAAGCTGAGGAAAAGCTTAAAGCAGCTTTAAAGAGTCCCAAAATGGGAAGCCTAGGCTAAACAGGAAAGAAAGCATCCTGCTATTCTGGACGCAGAATTAGAAACATGCTTTGGGAAATTATGAGCTTAAATAAGCTGCTCCTAAGCAGATCAGGGGTTGATCTGTCCTAGGAGGTGATCTCAGCTCGGGGGTGAGTCCTGGGAGACAAAGAGGACTCTAAGGTTGGGGGAGGTTGGTCATTTGCAGATTTTGGTATGTTCTGAAATTCTTGCTATTCTATCTTATGATGTTATGAATTGGCTACATATAAAAACAAAATCTATTTAATGGTATGATTGATCTTAGTACTACATTTACCAGAACCCATTTTAAGGCTTTCACCTTCCAGGTTCTGGTTAGTTTTAGACTATAAATCCATAGAGTAGAAACCCCAGAAACTCTAAACCAAAGTCGGTTTAGATCTAGAGTTACTTGTTCTCTACAGATAAGTTAATATTTTCTTGTGCATGGATGTTCAAGGTGCTGTGCTATGATCATAAGTATATATATAAAAAAAAAAATATGGTAGCATAACTGAGGCAACGACATTTAAGACATTAGCATATGGAATCTGACATTTTTTTGGAAGTACTTCTACCTTATGGTAGTATTCTAACCTATATAGCATGTATGGAGTCTATTAAAAATGAAATTTACTTATAAACATTGAAGTAAACATTATGGTTATGGATTTAATTCATACTCAAGGTATACTATCAAATGAACCATTAAATCCATATAAAAGCATGTAACAAAAATATTCATATGTTAATAAGTGTCAATAACCCATACTCATAGGGCTGTGTTACAAAGACCGTACGTGTAGCTATATCTGTATCTATATGAATCATAGGCATGAAAAAAAAGGAAATCGAAAGTTGGCGTACAAGCGCCATGAGCTAACATAAGTGCAAGATGTGTATATATATATACGTATCGGAAATAAAATGGGATAAAAAAAAAAAAAAACCCGTGAACCCACCAATACAAACTGTATCAACGATTTCAAATGATTAGAGGAGCGGAATAAGCGTCCATTTGCATCATATAGACATGATGGGAAATGTTAAATCAACGTGATTAGTAACTTACTGGGCGTGCTTGTATAAAATGAAATCACCAAAATACAATCGGTTTAGAATGTGTATATAAACCAGTAATTGCTGGGCGCTATTGTTAGAAATTCCAAGTGCAGTATCAACATTCGGTTGGGAACAAAATTAGAGTATGTCACAACTACTGGAATATAAAGGCACTGTGCATCAGGGAATGCGAGTATAATAGCCGGATTTTTGATTTTAACAGAGTCGACGAAACCCATTAAAGCAAATGGGGCAGTTGCCATCCCTGCACGCGCCCAGGTATTTAGGAATCATATATGTACACAACGAAACATACATAGAACAAAATATAGATTCACAAGATGCAACATATGTTTTCTAAAACAAAATATAGATGTAAGAACGAAGCATATGTATATAAACGAAATCGATATAAGTAAACCGAGTCAGCGACGACTCGCATTGAGACGAGCGTGAAGGCCTGGTGGGGGTTGTACCAGTCCACCAAAGACTTGCGTGGGTACATGCCAAAGTAGTTAGTTACCAATGACAGGGGTTAACTAAAACAAAAACAAAAAAAAAACAAAAAACGAAACTGACATGGACCTGACATATTAAATTCCTACGAACCGTAAACGGCATTACCAACGTATATGATTTCTCCAATGATGAATAATGCGAACTAGAAAAATAAATGGGCCGTTTTACTCTAACTGTGTATGTCTAGATACGTATTTCCACCCATAGGCAGCGAATTCGAAACAAAAATGAAAGGTTAGCATAGTTCTCTAGAACCAGAGATAGAAAGAGTAACAGGAGACACTAGTATGCTGCCTGTAGCATAAACATGGGGAAAAGATTTCAACACAGTCGCACTCCACCCCACTTAGGGTATGTAACTCCTGAAAGATTGTAATACGACTGATGGAGGTATCACTGCTGGTAGATACGTTATGCATGGTAAACGCCTTCCAACTGTGGCTAACAAAGAATAAAAGGCTCTGTCACGGTAGAACGTGACGAGGCGAAGGGGTCAGTATAACGAGGTTAGCATAATCGCTCAACTCCACTGTCGATTCCATTCTGGGATCCTGTATGAGAAAGGGGACAGTTATTAATAGCAAATATTACTCTGGCAAAATGAAATGTGCCGAGAAGGTGAAAGCCTTACCCCGCCATCTCAGACCTCGCGAGCCGCTCTGAGCACAGACACCAGAGTAACTAAGTGGAATAGATCCGGCTCGAGGGTTCCAAGCCTTCCATCCTCGTCGCCCTGCAAAGAAATAAAATAACCAGAATAAATTCACGGAGTGCGAGCCATATGATTCAAGCTAAAACATAATAACTGAAAATGGAATAGAGGAACCCTGGCTTGGGTTCTGTTAAGAATCCACGTTTACATAACATAAAACCAATATACCACCACAGAAAACTGAAATGATAACAGAGGATTTCGACTCCTTAGTTCCAGAGTGCAGAGTTGATTTACCTGATCGGGAGGAGCAGCTAAACCCCACGCAGGACGGACAGATACTTTGCTTCTCGGCGCTTAAGCTTAATGGGGTTTGGAGCGAATCCAGACTTATGTAAAAGTCTTCCGGGAAAATCCCTAGAAACACTAGACGCATCATCGTCCATCTGTCCACCCGGTAGTCGGGGGAATCCCTATAAAACCTGGAAAAAACTCTGCAAACGGCGCACTAAAACTCGAAAAAGGTATACACCAACATGACACTCCACTGTCAGCAAGAGTAGGTACCCTAAAGGTTCAGCCAGTAACGGCGATTGAGGAAATTCTGCAGAGAGATGGGTAAATTCGCCTTACCAGAGGAGTGAGCCAATAATGTTGCTGTGTGAAGTACGGTAGTAGGTACCCTCATGACTGCTGAACAATGAGTCACTCGGCTACGCTCGAGCTATGCCTCTTTCCCCTAGCTGACGCACAGGAACCCGGAACCCTAACATTAAAAATATGTCCGGATGAACATCGACCTCGTGATTCAGTTAGCATGATCAACAGTCGGTCGGACAGTCACAATAAATGTATATACCTGGAACACGGAAGGGACCGATTCTCTGGTATGCCGTGTGTGAGGTAGCAAAGCACAAATCTGGACGTTTAACTATGCATGTCGGAAAATTTTCGATTTACGATGTTAGTAAAATGGTAACATATATATCTACGCAACTTCGATTCATACTAGTAAAGTATTTGGATAACCCCGGAAAGTAGATCCGTGTTATATAGAAAGGTGGGATTCATATAGTTAATATATATATGCGAACTCAACCACAAGGTAGGATTTTTATATATGTGACATACATATATGGGTGTACTTCCACAATGTATAATAATTATATAGGAGATATATATATGTAAGTGTATTCAATAATGTTATGATATTTATACATGGGATATATATGTAAGGGGATTCAATAATATTATGGAATTTATACATGGGATATATATGTAAGTGGATCCAATGATATTATTTTATTTATATATGTGATATACATATGTACGTGAATTCCATAAAATTATGATATTTATATATGTGGAGTCAAAAATGCATAGCATATATATTATACATATAGGTGTTATGGGGAGCACTAGATGCTATTAGGAAAGATCGTGAATAAGAGGTTTGAAGTTCAAAAAAAAAAATACCGCAGAAATAGAGGAAAATATAATAATGTAGGGAAGTAAATAACCTATTTCTGACTTTAATATCCCAACAATCAAGTAAATAATGAGGAGATCCAAGAGAAAAAAAAAAAAATTTCCCTAAACTAGAGGTGTTACACTCATCACGCAGATCCACATAAATTCCTTCACCTTCAGCCATTTCAACTGTACACACTTACAACACAGATTAGTAGAATTTTATAGAATTTCAAAAAACCAAAATATGTAATACTCAGTGAGCACAAATTGACAGCCCAAATTGTTGTAACTGGGGCTCCGATACCATTCTGTCACACCTCCAGTTTCACAATTTTATTTTATTTTTTCCCGATATGTTGGGGTTTCCTCTTTATTCACCTAGTGAGTATGATAATGAGTTCTAACTTTTAACTATAATTCCTTCTTGACAAAGTTTTCTCTACTCATCCAGCCTCTTTATATTTATAAAAACATTGAACATTCCACTTATATTCTTCTTAACCACATAGATATATATCTTTGGCTTACACATATGTATATATATTATCACACACATATATATATATATATTCCACATATATATATATTATTACACATATATATATCTATATATTACCTACATACAAATACAATATTTCCCATTTCACACACATATATATATATATATATATATATATATTCCCATACATATATATATAGATGTCTTATCCTCATACAAATAAAATATTTCACCTATATATATAGACATATTCCCACATATATATATATATAGATATATTACCTACATACAAATAAAACACCTCGAGTTCATCTAAGGGCGTACACACATATGTATCTATAGAATTATAGAAATACATCCCATATCTATATCCAAACTCCTCTTCGTTTTCTTTTCTATAATGAATCGAACGTACCCTTGTACTTATGGCATATATATATATATATATATATTTCTATAATACCCGCCCTTTAGTATTAGCTTTTCAACCCTATAATTATTCCCGTTAACAATGTCATTGAACGTGTGCTACCGATCCTATTAACTCATGGAAAACCTCTGTATACGCAGTTCATTGTTTACGTGCTCATATGTCACGCCTCCCAGACCCATATTTCTCAACTTGGACAAAACTCAGATATTCTCAGCTTTATACGCCAGATAACCTTGATAGTTTATATACTGATTCAGTTACAAATTCAGACTGTTATCCGGGGTTAGATTTTTTTTTTTTTTCATGTACTTATAGACAGCCATGGAATATAAGTATTTTCCATGAGAAATTTTGGGCTTGACCTCCCCTCTTCTCAGCCCATCTAGTAGACTTATATATCTATATATAGGTTACTTTGTATTTTCTTAGGTTTTTCTTTTCAGAGTTTTGTCCAACTCTGGATGATTACTAGGCTCTTCCTCAAACATTCCAATTTGCAGGCCTTATAACTTTTCAACATTTGAAAGTTTCGGCATTGAGGTATAGATATATGCCTCCTCGCATACCTCTATCTCTACTCATTTAACCTCCCTTGCTCCAACTGCTTCCCCAGCAGTTTATATGGACGGTAAACAAATGCTCTATTCATTTTATAGTTTACATAGGCTTACAATCTTACCTTACACACCATTTTATCACCCAATAGATTGTTCCATAGGATTTCCCCCTTATTTTACTGTTACACATTCAACATGTGTGACACTCTGGTACAGATTCAATTGTTCCATGTGAAAACTAGGAAACAGATTCTCTTGCTTCAATCAAATGGTGGTAGAGGATACTGGCTGGATAGTTTAGAATTCTTGGTATTTGATCCTCATCCTTAATTAGGGTTCAACCTCTACTTTCATATGATTACACTTACAGTTAATAGAATATTTTAAATTCTAACTGTTACAATTCTCTCCATTGGAACGTACATACTGAACCCACAGGTTTATTGTTTCTTACTTTCTGTTATTGGTTACAGGGGGTTCTGTGCCATCAGTATGGTTATGATAGGCTTAGTTGTTTGGAACTTGCTGTTCATGGTTACTGGTCTGTTAACATTTTTTTGTTTCTACACACAGAAATTAAATACTCTTTTAAAAGATAGCAAGCTATACCTATACATAGTTATTAGATTGGCTGTTCAATTGATCTATCATCTCCAATCTCATTATTACAAGGTACTCATCCCTACACCCAACCATTTGTCTCTACTATCAATAGATGTAGTTGCAATTACATAAGATACTGAACCATTAATCCATCTAACAGTTGCATAATGCAACATAACCTAACAATGCATAATTTCCATAATGAACTATAACATCACAATTTCATAACTTGCATAAAGGAACTATAACATCACAATTTCATAACACAGGGATATGTTTAACACAGACTTACAGATATCTCCAAATTTATGCATGCACAACTCTACTATGACCAGTCCTTCCAACCTTAGAGTTCATTTATCTCCAGAACTCACCCCCGAGCTGAGATCCTCCAAGAACAGACTAAACTCAATCTGTTCTGGAGCAGCTTATTTAAGCTGTGCTTTCCCCAAGCCTGTTTCCAATTCTGCGTCCAGAATTTCAGGATGCTTTATTCCTGTTTAGCCTAGGCTTCCCGACTAAGGACTCTTTAAAGCTGCTTTAAGCTTTTCCTCATCTTTTCCAGCTTTTTTCTCACCTCTTCCCAACTACTCCTCTTCAGTGGGGAAATTTAGATTTTTCCTCAAAATCTAAATTAGAAATAATTTCTTTCAAGGATTTTTGAAAGATTTGGGGAAAGTCTTTTTTTTCTTTTCCATCACCTCATGGATTAGGCATATGATCTCATTTTCTCATCTGGTCATAGTGCATACATAATATTTTATTTATTTTTCATAATTAAATACTTAACCACATCCACACAATAATCATCCACTGGGGTCCACTCCCCTTTGGATTTATGTTCAAATGTCTCATTTGAAAAGCATAGAACTTGGGGGTGTTACATATTCCCCCTCTGAAATTAAACACCGTCCTCAGTGTTGACAACTACCTACTAGTTGATTTTGAACATAATTATGAATGCTTTTCCCTCATCTGAGCTTCTCTGTGCCGTGTAGCTTTTTAGCAGTAAACTGCTCCACTGCACCTTTACTCGAGCTACTGTTCACTTTCACAATTCATTTCTTCTCGCTTTCATCTTTGAAGCGACTTTGGAAGGAAATTCCTCTTCTGGTTCCACCTGGACCACATTTCAAATCAATCATGTGAGAAGCATCATGTACAAAAATTATAACTTTTCTTTTTACGACAAGGAGATATGCAATATATCGCGGAAATTTAATAAGTAATGGTAGGGCTAATGTATAAGCCATTAGTTTTCAGGTACTCTCATTTGCCTCCACTCTGTTGCCGATGCCTTGTCTGAGTTGGTTTTCTTATACTTTTGCAAGAAGTCGTATGGAAGATCTTTGATACAGTTTCTCTGTCCACAATTCATACCAATGTAAGTAATATCAATAACATATAATTGATAATTCACAACATCATTTCATTTCAATAACTTAAGACATTAGGTTATCAATCAAACCGTTCGGTTCATAATAGTTTAGTGCACTTTTAGTACACTACTTATCCTTTCTTGTTTTTAGGTGAGATTCTTTCCTCCCTCAACTTGGTCCAATTCGACTTTTAAAATTTCTAGGTGATTTATTTTCACCTTTTTCCTTCTTGTTTCCAGAGTGTACAATTTCCTGTTACACACTTCGCTAAACAATTTGACAATTTTTCATTAGTACTCATAAATGAATGAAACCAACTGTACTATATGCATGATTATGCTTACCCTTTTGCAGTTCATCGCTGTACTTCCAGTACCTTCTCTTTTGTTTTTGTTTTGTTTTTTTTTTTTTTTTCTCTTCGTCGCTGTATGATTTCACACTATTTCCCCCTATCTTTGAATTTAAGACTCAGGAAATTTACATAAAATTTACACCAACAACATTTTATAGTGTGAATGCATGTAATTACTATCATTCGTCCCATTACTACTTGATAATATCAAAATATAATTTGACACAATTTTCCCTTTTTCAAAGAATTACCACAATTTATACATTTTCTAAAGAAAAAAAATTTCTTCACATTCTACTGGGACCACTTATTCTACCACCATAGTATTTATTACTTCTTTAACCATAATTAGAGCAATATTATTCAGCCATATGATAAAATCTGCCCTTCCCTTGTACTTGCAGCTTTTAAGGTGAATTCACTTTTAATAAACCTCGGTGAATTATTTCTTCTCCTTAAATTCCGTGGTATAAAGTTTGAGAAATAACTTAACATGTATGAAGATATTATATTCATACAACTCAACAAGGTTAACATTATAACATATAACCAGATCGCCTATATTTATAATGTTACTTGTAGATTTTAACTCATGTCCCACATGCAATTTGTTTGTTTTTAATTTATCCTCAATTCCACCACATTGTATATATCTTCCAATAACGTGAAACATATAAAATTTTCTTTATAAAGCTGTTTGTTCTTTGAATCATTATATTTCATATCCTTAAATCCTCCACTCTTTTTCATATATATATAGAACCACTCTATATATATAATCCACAGTATATACACATAATATAAATTCCATTATATATAAAATCCACCCTATACAATCCACCACATATATATATCCACCAGAAATATATATACTATATATAATTAATACTCTTTAAATTTTTTTATTTTTATTTTTATTTTTCTTTGGTACCTTTATGAGTTGTTTATTTAAATGATAAGATCATTAATCCACTTAAATAACATTTGGGGTTACCTAGGGATGCATTTCCCTAAGGTACATAATATTTTACTTCCTCTTCTACTAGTGTACTCATTCTTCCTGTTTGTCTGTTTTCTCCAACATAAACTGGAAATATATATATGGACAAGTATCCTCTACCTAATAACATAGAATCCCTAATATTTAACATTTAAATCCACATATAATTAATTGAGATGGAATAAATACATCTCATTTATTTATTCACATCTTTGTATATATCCTCCCTATATACATAATTATTGTGAGATAAATACATCTCATTTACCTATTCACACCTTCCTGCATAACATTATAAGTCCATATATACATGTTTATTGTGGAATAAATATATCAAATTTATTTATCCTCACCTCAATATATAACATTAATTATATGTATACCTATCTACCATGAACTAATGATATATCACATTCGAAAATCGTTATACATAAATTGAATTCTTTTTTCGACACATATCTATATAGTTACATAGATATATATAACAGTCACCTCATAGAACCCTATCGATCGCAGACGGTATTAGAACCGTAGGATCAATTGGTCATAATAATATATTGACCGTAAGAGTAACCAGGCTTACGTAGTAGGAGCATAGAATAAAGTTGATTTGAAAAAATTTATATTGTGTGCATGTAAAACCTATATATACATGTAAAACCTAGAAACATAAAAGATAAGGCCTGCGCCGCCGCGGATAACTTTACTCTACGGCCCGACCCGGTGCGGGATTACTGCTTGGAGTGGTTGTACGGGAGCCTTGCAACACCCATTTGCCACAGGATTAGCATCAATAAGAACCATGGGACTTTATACATCAGTCAGTAATTCATTTATTTATATATTTGAAAATATGATGCATCCATATTAATATTAATATCATTTGAATTTGCCTATTTGTATCGTAGTAACTTAGACAAGAATCATTGAAGTTGTCTAAGTTTTTATATATCAGGGAATATTAAATTCTACTTAAATAGGCTTTACTTAGCCTGTAGATTTAATGCTGTTCCAAATGCAATATGGGTGATAAACATGGATCAGTGTAATTTAATAATCGTTGCCATTAATCTTAAAAACAGTATGAGGTGATATGGAATATAGGAATCGCAATTGGGGTCAATATTTAGCAACAAGATGTCAGAAGGTGCGACTTTATTCCACGTCATATACGTTTATACGCGCAACCTACCTACGGTGCGATTTTTTCCCACGTCACATATGTTTATGTGCGCAACCTATATTCACATATATATAATGAACGATATTTTATTTCTAACCCCTTGTATTATCTTGATTGTAAGAGGTCCCCTTTTTGTGTATCTTTATCTTGGTAGACATTCGTTTACCCCCACAGGAGCGAACGATATAAATGTATATATATGTAACAATTGTTAAATTTCCTTTTTTTTTTTCAAAGGCATATATAGAATGCATTGAGGGTTAATTTTCCCGTTTTTTTCGGCCCTACGTCCTTACCTTATTGGTGGAATTTATCATTCAATTAATTCGTCAGAACCCAGCATATACGCATACCCTTCATTATCTTAAACGACGTAACTTTAATATATGATGGCTTGCCACGTCCAATATACATGTATGATATTGGTCGCTCCAATCGTGCGCGGCTTTCTCCGATTTAATATATCATGAATTTGTTTTCTTGATTCGAGGGTAACCCTAATTATACCAGCTCTGTGCAGGCGCCTGAGGAGGCATAGTTCCGATTTCGGAACCTACCACGTCCTAAGTACTGTTGCGCTGCTTGCGCAGGATGAGGACTCTGCCTTCCGATCAGGAAGCGGACCACCTCGTTTCCATCGCTAAGCTACAGCTCAGCCCTAACCGCGTGCTCATTATTCTCCTCTTTCATGAATGTACCGGCGCCGAATATTGCAGCCTCAAGTTTACGAATGACAGACGGCTGTTTATTGGCTCGATATCGTTACGTGTCGATGGTTTGAAGATTTGTTTAGATATGAGATCCGCCTTTTTGGATAGGGGAGAGATTTGCGTGTGATCAACGCAGGAATGGGACGATTCTGCCCATAACTCATATCCCATTTCTTTCCCAGAAACCTGCTACCATCAACAGCGGGGTAGAGAAGGACGTTTCCGTAGGGATGCATTCGCTGGAACTCTGCTGGCCCAGTACCACTTAAACAAGGGTTTTACCTCTCGAGTGGGACGGAGATGGCTAAGCACAGCAGTCGAAAATATCTTCCTTGGGATTTTGTCAGAGCGCAGGGTTGTTGCGTTTAATCCTGTACAATGGTTTTATTTCACTTAGGTTTTCTCGGTCTGTCTTATACTCCCTCCATTGCCAGAATTCTTATTGTTCTTGTAGAGCTATTATTTTCTGGGTTCATTTAATCCACAGTCTCTTCGCGGGTTGATATAGAGGGACGGCTTCCTTGTTAGACTTTGTAACAGCTTCTCGATTCATTGTATCTTATCATAGTCTAGTCGAACTGTTTGCATACGAGAGGGTTTTAAAGAGAGAATACGGTGGGATTTCATATATTATTTACAGACTACGGTTGGGATTTTGTTTTTCTTAAAACCCTCGATTACTGCAATAAACGCTATGTTATGTTAGCGTGATAAGCGATTTTAGCGTATGGAAACGTGCTTCTTTTGAGGTTACAGGTAGCCGGATAGGGTTTTCTGGTTGTTTCTCTTTCCGTCGGAAATAACTAGTGAATCGTTAGATCTTTCGTTTTTTTTTATTTCTGTCTATCTATATATATATATATCCTCTGTCTTTAAAATTTAATAACTCAGGCACTGTGGCTTTAGCTCGGGTCGGTTGTCACCATTTGTTATGTTAAATAGCGTATGAGTTGTATGTGCAGGGATAAATTTGGTTCACTTGGTAGTCCCAGATGTTCATAAACGGTGCTACTCCCTCTGGTTACGTGCAAATTTCAGATATATTTACTCGCCGCACTATGCTTTGATATCGCATCCAGTAACCCGAGTTCAAATCTCGGTGGAACCTCGTCGCTCAGTTTGATATTTTTTTTTTTATATAGATACACTGCCCTTTTCACATATGGGTCGTTCCTATCTAAATATCTTATGTATAGAAACCGCATATCACTCTGTTAGGTGAACAGAAATCTGTTAGGTTAAAACTATATGCTTATTCACTGTTTTAAACACACTTATATTTATTCGGTATTATATTTAGACATGGATTTAGCCCCTTAACTGAACTTTACTTCAAGATTCTTACAGGGATTTTTAAACTGCAATCCTCCTTATAAATTCTCTGGTTGTTACATCAAAGGTGTAAGAGATTATATACCCATCATTACACTATATGATTTGGGTTTTTATAGCGCTGATGACATATATAAAATTCTAATATATATATGGTTCCGCTCATGCCGTGCTAAAATTCTAATACCTGTTATATATATTAGTGCTTTTCTCAAAATAAAACTGATCATCGATATAAAATCAAGCACTTATTTCGTTCTTGGAACATATAAAATTCATATATGTTTATGCTTATGGCTCCATTGAAATTTAGGTTAACAAAAATTAAATCGTGTAACTCTTCGATCTTGTTAATATATATATGTAGCGTTTTGAATGCACAGATATATAAGATGGGGTCTTTTACCTATATATATATATAGGTAGTCGAAAGTTCCATTTATGTGATACATTAATAATAGAACTCTCCTTTGCACTAATGTTTATTTTGAAGGTATACCACGAAATATTTCATCATTGTTATGATTGCTATAACCCTTCTATGGTATCCAGTTATTTTGTGATTAACAAGAATTCACCATACATGTTCTAGAGTCCTTTCTTTTCTCTTGAAGTACACCTATATGTATTGAATAGTACTCGACTGAGGATTTTAATTATAATTTATTTTGCCATGATAATTGTTTCAGGTATATTTTAGTATACAATACTAAAATTCTCTCTTCTATGTATATGTCCCATTTCGATTATAGTATGGGGTAGAAGTAGATTGCAACTCCTACCTAATTTTTTTCTATTGAACTACTATATCCAATTTTCTATTGAACATTGAAATAAGTATTTCATACAATATTATTATGTATTTTTGAATATAAGTATCTAAGAGCTTAAACCAAGCAAGGTTTAAAAGTTTTTTTTTTTTTTCATTCTATGCTGCATACTAATATTTTTCAGTCATGCAAAATAGCAAAGGGCACCTCATGGTGCTCCTTCTATTAATAGTAGGACTGACTATAATTCAAGAAAATATTTTTTTCTAGCAGACATATTAGCATATACTTTCACTTTTGTATATATACCTGAAATGAAAGTTAAGAACTAATTATCTGTAGAGACTAAATACCTGCAGATTTAAGTTTCTGTGGCAACTGATTTCCACTCTTAGGAAGATCTTTCTAGGCCTCCACTTTAACAGATTTATATCATTACATTTTGTATAATATATTATAGCGTTTGGACTTGTAATTCTTGCAACATCTGCTACTTTTCTACCAGAATTACTTTCTCATTCCATTAAGCAAACTTAAAGCTTAGATTTGTTTTTAGAGGTTCATTAAAAATGCTGGAAGATACCTATCCTCTGATTAAATCCATCACTGATTTAGAGGTTTTGGGAGATGGTTCTTCCCAGCCTTCTCTCATGCAACTCTAGTACTCAAAATTTTCTACTAGACCAGTTTTGTTAAATGCATGGACTACATCCTTTATTAAAACTTCAAATTTGTTCAACTAAAACAAATCCAAGGATAGTTATATGCAATCTAGAAATTAAATCATCAGTTCAACATTTTTTTTTTTTTAAGTGAGCACATAACTTGCCCAGTTTTCTCAACTTGGGCTCCGATACCATTTGTCACGTCTCCCAGACCCAGCTTTCTCAACTTGGACAAAACTCGGATATTCTCGGCTTTATACGCCGAGATAACCTTGATAGTTTATATCTTGATTCGATTTCCAAATTCGGTACATTATACGGGGTTAGAATTGTGGGAAATGTACTTATAGGTGACCATCGAGGTCCAGTATTTTCAATGAAATTTTGGGCTTGACCTCCCCCTCTTCTCAGCCCATCTAGTAGACTTATATCTATATATGGGTTACTTTGTATTTTCTTAGGTTTTCTTTTTGTTTTTTTGTCCAACTACGGATGATAAATGAGCTCTTCCTCAAACATAGTGGTTTTGCAGGCCTTATAACTTTTCAACATTTTAAAGTTTCAGCATCGAGGTATAGATGTGTGCATCCGCGCATACATCTATCTATCCTCATTTAACCTCCATATCTCCAACTACTTTCCCAGCAGTTTAAATGGACGGTACACAGATGCTCTGTTCCTTGCATTTTTACATATGCTTACAATCTTACTTCACACAAACTTTTATCACACACTAGATTGTTCAATAGGATTTCCCCCTTATTTTACTGTTACAACATTCAACATGTGTGACACTCTGGTACAGATTCAACTGTTCCATGTGAAAACTAGGAAACAGATCCTCTTGCTTCAATCAAATGGTGGTAGAGGATACTGAACTGGATAGTTTAGAATTCCTAGTATTTGATCTTCGTCCTTAATTAGGGTTCAACTTCTACTTTCATATGATTACACTTATATTTAATAGAATAGTTTAAATTCTAACTGTTACAATTCTCTCCATTGGAACGTACATACTGAACCCCATACGACTATCACAGGGTTATTGTTTCTTACTTTCTGTTATTGGTTACAGGGGGTTCTGTGCCATCAGTATTGTTATGATAGGTTTAGTTGTTTGGAACTTGTTGTTCATGGGTACTGGTTTGTTAACATTTTCCGTTTATAAACACAGAAATTAAATACTCCTTTAAAAGATAGCAAGCTATACCTATACATAGTTATTAGATTGGCTGTTCAATTGATCTATCATCTCCAATCTCATTATTATAAGGTACTCATTCCTACACCCAACCATTTGTCTCTACTATCAATAGCTGTAGTTGCAATTACATAAGTTACGGAACCATTAATCCATCTAACGTTGCATAATGCAACATAACATAACAATTTATGTGCAATATAACATAACAATTCATAAATTCCATAATGCACTATAACATCACAATTTCATAACTTGCATAAAGGAACTATAACATCACAATTTCATAAAACAGGGATATGTTTAACATAGACTTACAGATATCTCCAAATTTATGCATGCACACCTCTACTATGACCAGTCCTCCTAACCTTAGAGTTCATTTATCTCCAGAACTCACCCCTGAGCTGAGATCCTCCAAGAACAGACTAACCTTAATCTGTTCTGGAGCAGCTTATTTAAGCTGTGCTTTCCCCAAAGCCTGTTTCCAATTCTGCGTCCAGAATTTCAGGATGCTTTATTCCTGTTTAGCCTAGGCTTCCCATTTTGGGACTCTTTAAAGATGCTTTAAGCTTTTCCTCAGCTTTTCCAGCTTTTTCTCACCTCTTCCCAACTACTCCTCTTCATTGGGGAAATTTAGATTTTTCCTCAAAATCTAAATTAGAAATAATTTCTTTCAAGGATTTTTGAAAGATTTTGGGGAAAGTCTTTTTTTTCCTTTTCCATCACCTCATGGATTAGGCATATGATCTCATTTTCTCATCTGGTCATAGTGCATACATAATATTTTATTTATTTTTCATAATTAAATAATTAACCACATCCACACAATAATCATCCACTGGGGTCCACTCCCCTTTAGATTTATGTTCAAATATCTCATTTGAAAAGCATAGAACTTGGGGGTGTTACATCATAGCGGTTTAGGGTAAAGAGTTAAAGGCGGCCAGATCCCCGCGGTGCTTGCCTAACCGAGAAGCGGTTATTCGCTATCCCACGATCCCACGGTTTACCGGTTATGACCGGGATTCAACTATTCACTAAGTGCATTCTGCCATTACTCATTTCCAGCCACCCGTAAAACTATAATCACAACTCGGTGGTGTTGTTTTTAATTATTATTTTTCCTGTATTGATTTTCCTCGCGGTGGTGTGTCTGTTTGCTTTTGTAGGTACGCTACCAGTGATGTGTTATGATGGGCGCTGCTTCGAACTGTCATGTGTTGATTTAACGTGAGGAAGTATATTATGATGACTAACGTTTTGGAATGCAGGGATGGCGTCTCCCACCCGCGTTCGAAGTACCATACACCAATGTTTATGAACTCAGGCCCATTCCATATGCTACGTGTAGAGTGATTGTTTGCACTCCTACGCGGCCCAGTACTGGGCGAGCCGATTTGTGCAGTTCAGTACCTGGTTTGTAACCTTTTCACTTCATCTAGTACAGCGATGTCGATGAGCCGAGTCTTCCCAAATCGACCTGGGGATTCTGTACCCTTCTAGGGCCACGGGATTAGGGTTTTTCACAGCCTTCCGACTTATCGTGGCGGCCTACACTCCATTATAAATCTGCAGCATGTTCCCTATTTATCAAGCTCCGGTTCCAGTTGGGATCTCGTTCCTGTTGGGATGATTGTTTTGTTGCTAGCTTGTTCACGGAGGGAGCTGATATAAGTGAGATTGGATACAGGAGAAGCAACTCAGTCTGAGGTATGCGAATTTCAGCGTGGTATTCTGTCGTCTTACGTTTTGCAATTTGTTCTGGTATTTTTCTTTTCTTTATACCGCTATATCTGAACCGTCGATGGATATTTTGTGCAGAGGGTGGAGATCATGGGGTTTCTGGGCTGCACTTAGTACACATCATAGCTGATAAAAGCCCTCACCCAGTGTTCCCTCATATCGATGCCTGATCTACGTTTTCTGGCGACAGGGCTACGGATTTAGTTTTATTTTAAAGTTCGTATTTGTAATATAATTTTTTTTCTATTAACCTATCAAACGCGGTCGAAGGAGAGCTCTGGTTCCAAGTTACTCTCGGCTCGACCACAGAATAGCATAGCTTTACGCACTTACCTTATTGTTATATGTTTTGTTCGAAATCTATGGTTATTTCCAGAACTTATTTCATGGCGGCATGCAGAGGATTTGTAAATCTGGTTAAGCCATGACTTCGTTCGGCCCGTTCGACTCCATTTGTGTCGAATTATTTTGTTATAGAGGCTTTATGGACCCCACCACCCTGCCAGAGGAAGAGCCGAGCTCCTCCATGGGTAACCTTCTTCCATTAACACGATTTCGCCTCAGCACTTCGGTTGTTTTTTTTTTTTGTAAAAGATAGTAGTCTCGAACATGGCGTTACGCCTTAATACTCCGTCGTCCCGATATACTCGGCCCCATGCGAAGTAATCGATCATGGTTATCCGTGGTCAATTTATCGTTTTAAGCGTTGAGTTGGGATTAGCTACGCGTTCTGTCTTATATTGTGTGACCTCTGCCTGCTTAACATATGATTGTTCAGAATATAATGGATATCCCTATGGTAGATAGAATTAAAACTCCTCTGTTGATTTCAAATTATATATTAAGTTTAACCTCGTTATTTAGTCCTGTGAACTACATATCATATTCACACAAACCCTAGACTGCCGCTAATATCTGTTTTCTTCCACGGTATTACAGTGAACGAGCCTGCGACATAATGATGGTCATTATGGTTTACGCGTTTATATGCAATGGGGAAACATGACATTGTTAACTCTCGGCGTGTTCACAGTTGGGTTTTGTTATTTATTTTTTTGATACTCTACACACATTAATATCGTAGACCCTACACTGGATTCCATTGGGCGTAGCGCTCCTGTATGTACTCCATCTTAACATAGCCGATTCGTAGTTAATGTATATATGCTCTCAACATAGTATAAGATGCAATGGTTGAGTGTCCAAGCGTCTTTTCGTTTACTCTCTACGCTTGCATGTTAAATTTTAATGTACATATATGCCGGTATATTCTTGTAGCTCATGACTATTTAGTTTTATTTTATGCAGAGATATATAAAACGATGCTATGCTAGGTCGCAGTTCTTATTTTTTTTTTCCTTTAAAGCCTACATACGTGTGTTCCATCGTACTTGAGTAGAGAACAGATATATATATTTTCGTTAAATGCTTATGCAAGTATTCAGGGGTTCAATAAATAGCGTATATTCAGCACAGACTTACTCCATTATTATAATATTTTTCTTCTTTCTCAAGAGTTAGAAGTGAGTTTAAACACAATATACCCTATACTTGCTATGACTGCCCCAATACTCATATAGAATAGAAGTACCCATTTGTCTAGCAAAATCTCGAAATCTTTTTTTTTCTAATGTCGTTACTTTCTTTGCCTTAGTTTTACTACTATATTGTTCTAATATACTTGTGCAATTATAATATCACATTGTGTCTACATAGAACAAGATAATATATTCATTGTTCATAGAGATTGAGTAACTTCAGATTTAGACCACACTTGGTTTAGAGCTTCTGAGGTTTCTACTCTATGGATTTCTGGTCTACAACTAGACAGAATCTGGAAGGTGAATGCCTTAGGATGGATTCTGTTAAATGTAGTACTAACATCAATCATACCATTTAATTTATTTTTATATATGTAACCAATTCATACCATCATAAAGTAAAATAACAAAATTTTCAGAACATACCACAATCTGCAGATGACCAACCTCCCAACCTTAGAGTCCTCTTTGTCTCCCAGGACTCACCCCCGAGCAGAGATCACCTCCTAGAACAGATCAACCTCTCATCTGCCTAGGAGCAGCTTATTTAAGCTCATATTTCCCCAAATCATGTTTCTAATTCTGCGTCCAGAATAGCAGGATGCTTTCTTTCCTGTTTAGCCTAGGCTTCCCATTTTTGGGATTCTTTAAAGCTGCTTTAAGCTTTTCCTCAGTTTTTCCAGCTTTTCCTCACCTCTTCCCAACTACTCCTCTTCATTGGGGAAATTTAGATTCCTCCTCAAATCTAAATAAATTTCTTTCAAGGATTTTGGAAAGATTTTTGCGGATTTATTGCCTTATCCATCCTCATGGATTTGGCAAGTGATCTCTAATTCTCATCTTGGTCAAATTGCACAATCATTTTATTTATTTTCTCAAATAAAATATGCAAATACATTCACACCATACTTATCCCTTGGGGTCCACCCCCTTAGGATTTAAGTTCAAATGTCTAACTTTAAAAATTCAACACATAAATTGGGGGTGTTACACTTTAAAATATAAATAGAAAATGGAATGGACCCACCGAATTTACAAAAAAAAAAGAAAGTTTGTAGATTTTTTTTGTCTAATTTCTCTAATGTTGCTAACCATTAGCCTCACTAAAGTTGTATAATTATTATTATCATCATCCAATTTTAAGGTCATGGCCAAACCAAACATTGATGTATGAGTTCCCTTGTTTATGGAACAAGGGACCCACCTCCGCTTAGGAATTATGTAAACCATGAGATTCAGGGTTTAAAACCCCTAGGGTCAAATCAACCCATTTAAAAACCCCTAGGGTCAAGCCAACACATATATAAAACAATTACTTTAAGAATTAATATAGATATGTTTTAAGCACTGATCTAACATGAGCCAAGAGGGATCAGATTTCTTCTATGTAATTTTTCATTGTTTAATTTCTATTTTTGAATGCTATAGAGGTTACAAAAGATATGCATTAAAATGGTCTTTTTGGCTATTACTATATTTTCAAGTATAAGTGAATATTAATTTACATTAAAATATTTGATTCATAACCCATATTGGGAATTTTATTTTATAAAACTTTAAAATATATTATTTTAACATTTTTCTCATTATAGATATATATGAAGTTGATATCACCTGTTCACATATTTTTTTAAATATATAAGTTTTAAAAATTGTACTCACATAATTTTTTTTACTTCTAATTACTTTTCATGAAATTTTATTATGTCATATGGACAACTAATTAAGCATGCATATCATATTTATTTTTTCTTCTTTATTATTGCTCACATTCTTTTTCTGTTTAGAGGAGCAGGGAAATAATTACAGGTAGCCTGAAGAATGAGTCTCTCTCCATGTTGAGCAGGGACATACTTACACATAGCCTGAAGAATGAGTCTCTCGGCTCAATTATACATAAATAAAACAAATTATTCTCTCATTTAACATATTTACAATTTAACCTCTTACTTACCAAAATAATTATATTATAAAATTATAATAACATGTCTTCAAATTATGCATTACATATGTTTAATTAGTTTTATCTTATATATTATTTATTAAAAACTTATGGGTTAAATTTGACAGCCATTTACCCATTTTTCCAGTTTTAATACAGTCTATTTTGAAACAAACACGTCAAGGTCAACTTGCAAATAATTTTTTAAAATGTCAAAATGACGGGCATATATATATATATATATATATATATATATATAGATAGATAGATAGATAGATAGATAGATAGATAGATAGATAGATATATATATATATATATATATATGAAAATGCAATATTTGTACTTTAAAAAATAATACAATATTATTTAGTATAATAAATTTTTATATTTTTGGAAAATGAAATTAAAAATAGCTTTATGTGAAAACATTTTTATTTTATATATAAATCTTCCGGAAGATTTATATATAATATGTTATGGATCACAGAAGCTTGCACTCTCAAACATTTTTATTTTGTCAATGTAAAATTAAATTAATAAAAAAAAACGTTAAAATAAAAATAACTTAAATAATTGGCAATATTTAATAAACATTGATTCATAATAAACATTAAAACACATAACTTATGATAAGCTAATATTATTCAAAAAAATAATAAAAAAAAAAATTATAATTTTATTTTATATTATTATTAATTTTAAAAATATTAATATATATATTGGAAAATAAAACATATCACAAAAATTTTAATCATAAAAATTCAATCATACTTTGGAAAAATATTTGAAAAGAACAAAAAAAAAAAATTATTTAGCTTTTATACAATTGATTATACCTCTTGCAAATAGGTGTTCAAATACCAATTTTATATTTGACAAACATAACTACATTTTATAGAAGAGAGGTATAACCTGTTATTGAGTTTTGTAATTACAAAACTCAATAACAGGTTATTCCTCTCTTCTATAAACTATCTCACCTGTATGGATTCTCTTTTTACTAACTACATTTTATTACATGAAAAATATTTACTTTATTTTCAACATATTATTAGTTTTTACCAAATATTTATATACATATTTCTAAAAAATATATATTTTTAATTTATAAATAAAGTAAAAGGTGATTAAAAATTTTAGTTATGTTTTTATGATATTAAATATTAAATATTAAAATAATAAACATATAACTATAATATTTCCAAAATAATTAGTACCATTCCTCAAAATTTAAAGCATATTCAATACTAAATGATGTGCTCTCTAAAAGGACAGGTTGAATATTTAATGACATGGTTAACGCAATCAAATGTTTTATTTAAGATATTATAATGGTTAAAAAATAAAAAAAATATGCATATTAGAGAAAAAAAAATTAAACGCAACACTCTTTGAACAACTTGAGAGATTAGTTGTTTTTGCAACCAGTTGGAGTGGTCGGAAAAGGAAGAGCTGATTGAAAGACGTGGCTCATGATTGGACCTATTTTTAACATAATCCAACCATACACAAACATTGTAATTAAAACAAATTCTAATGAAAATGCTACACGTGTACAAAATTGAAATATGAACGTTGGAGCGGTCAATTACTGAAACTTTATCCTTAGAAATTAAAAGATGCACAAAAACTCATTGTAAAAAGCCCAATCCTAAAGTTGAAACACAATTTTGAAATTTGAATTTCATCTAGTTTCCTGTCAAAATGTGTGGAAAAGCTCGTTGTAAGAAAAGCCTCAAGTTGAAATGCAATTTAAATTGAAATATGAACGTTGGAGCGGCCACCATAAAGCAATTACTGAAACTTTACCGTTAAAAAGCAAGAGATGCACAAAATCTCATTGTAAAAAGGCCGATCCTAAGGTTGAAATGCAATTTTGAAATTTGAATTTCATCAGAATATGCAGAAAAGCTCGTTCTAAAAGAGGCCTCATGTTGAAATGCAATTTAAATTCATTGTGGTTTCCTGCGCTCAAGTTGAAATCCAATTTAAAGCTAAATGCATATATCTCAATTTCATCAGATATATGTCTCTCCACTTCTCTCCCACGCAGCTTCCTGCGCTCTTTGTTTATATGTGTATAATGGGAAGAATCTCGTTGTGTTTGGAAGCGGCAACGAGAGTCCATGTTGGGTTAGGTTTGGTGGAGGGCACACGATAGTCCATTGAGGATTTTCTTTTGAATAAGGTGCCATTGGTGCACATGTTCCACTGCTTGAGAGGTAACATTGAGGAAGGATATTTATCACAAGATAGAGTTCCAAGTTTTCGCCATTTTAGACCGTCGGCTGTATGGACAAAGCGTGAGCTGCAATCAATGCTATGAAGGTAAGGACAAGTTGCCTATGCTATTCTCTTTTTCTACATGCTTCACTGAATTTATTTTAAAATTGAAGGATATATTTCATTGATTTCTTTGAAGTTGTAGGATACAGTTAAAGATTTTGGTGTTCAAATAGTTCTTTATACACTTCGCTGATATTTTTTTTGAAATTGAGGGATATATTTCAATGAATTTTTTAAGTTTATGCATATACTTGAATATTTCAGCATTGAAATAGGTCTTTATAATTTTAACGGTAAAGAGTTACAAGAATAAGAATTGTTGAATTAAATTTATTAGATTAATTTCATATAACAAATTTCTGTTTGCAAAGATGTTTCTAATCAGAGTTAATAACACCATACTCAGATTTATGTTTGCATACTCCGCTTCCTACCTAGGAGATGCTTCTGTTTACATATGAATATGGGAACCCTAGCTAGGCTATGCTTCTTTTTCATTGAATATGGGAACACAACATTTCTTGGTTTTTCTGTTTCATTGAATATGGGAACCCAGCATTTCTTGGCTTTTATGTTTCATTGATTTGTCATTAGTTCCCTAAATGTGAAAGTTTATTAGGGAATATCTCAATTTCTGGGAATATCTCCGCAGGAAAATTTTGGCTAATTTGAAATATGATAGCTATTGTTTTTGTTTACTGCATAACAGATTTTATTATTTTTTTCTCTTTTGCAAACGATTCACTTCTACTCGGTTTTATTCTCCTTAATCATCATTTAAGCCAATCTTTTGTCACTGCAGCATCAAGTTCTGGATGGAAATTCAATGATTCTTATATTTGGTTGAGATGAACTTTGTTTCCCTTAAAATTCATAGAATCCAATGGCATTCTTCTATGCTAGAAGTTGATAATGGTTGGCTAACGGCTTTTCTGGAGGTTGTTTGCTAGAATTTCGTTCTTTACACTTTTCCCTGCCATGCCCATGCCCATGTTGTGCCTGTCTTTTCTATTCCTAGATTTGTTACAGTAGATTCATGATAACCTCATGATGTTCCACCTGTCGAGCATATCCTTTTTCATGGAGCATAACTCTGTGAAAATGCTGTCTGCATGTCACATATTTACTAACAGTTGTAGCCAACATGGAATAAATGAAAGCAATAAGATAGTGTCACACGATCAATACTTTCAATTACGTTACGCTTAAAGTAACAGTAGCACATAATTATATAGAAAAAACAAAACGATTGCAAATAATTGTTGAAATGAATGTCAAACGTAACATGGGTAGGATAGGATACTACATGGCCGTCAATATGTTTTCCTCGATTCATATGAACGACATTTTATATCACCCATAATGAAAAACATGTAGTGGTACTTCTTTACTCATCTAAGTTGTACTCTTCATTTTCTCTATCGTTTACGTGCTATATGAAGATGTTGTCATGCATTTTTGTTTTTTTTAAGTTTACATGCGGTTATGTATTATGGGTTTTACTTACAATAAATTTATCTTTTCTCTGTTTATTCCACATGAATTAATTTTTAAAAATGCTTATATTTTATTGTAACTATGGTTTTTATTTTTTTAACCATTCACATATTTTCCTTTTTATTATATATCTTTTACATAAAGTAGGGTCAATGTGTTCTTTCAAATTCGATATTGAAAAAAATAACTATATATATATAAAAAATTATAATGTATTATATTTTTATTAGAGAAATTATTTTATGATTTTGATTTATATTTATATTTGAAACTCAATATAAATAAACGGAGAGAGAGTGTGTGTGTGAGAGAGAGGGAGAAAAGGAGAGGGAGAGAGAGAGGGAGTGGGATGGAGGCAGGAGGAAGAGAGAGGCAGGGAGGGAGGGACGGAAGCAGAGGGAGGTAGATAGAGGTGTAGGAGGAGGGAGAGGGAGAGGCAGGGAGACAGAGAGAGGGAAAGAGGGAGCTGGAGGATGAGTTCAAGAGGGGGAGGGAGGGACGGAGATAGAGGGAGGGAGTGAGAGAGAGAGTGGGGGATATGCTCAGGAGAGGGAGATAGAGAGAGAGAGAGAGAGAGGGAGGGAGAGGGAGTGAGGCAGAGAGAGAGAGAGAGAGGGAGGGAGAGGGGGGGAGAGGGATAGAGGGAGGGAGAGAGACAGAGAGAGACAGAGCGAGAGAGGGAGAAAGAGAGAGAGTGAGAGGCATTGGAGAGGGAGAGAGGGGGGCGAGGGAGGGAGAGAGAGAGCGAGAGAGGGAGGGAGGAAGGGAGAGAGCGAGAGAGGGGGGGCAAGGGGGAGGGAGAGAGAGGGGGGGAGGGAGATGGGAGGAAGGGAGAGAGTGAGGGATAGGGAGAGAGTGAGAGAGAGAGTGCGAGGGAGAGGGAGAGGGAGGGAGAGGTGGAGAGAGAGAGATAGAGAAAGAGAGGGAGACGGTGAGAGAGAGAGAGAGAGAGGGATGGAGGTGGAGAGGGAGAGGGATGGAGGGGGAGAGAGAGAGAGAGGAGAGGGGAGGGGAGCGGAGGGGAGGGGGGCGGGGGGGCGAGAGAGGCATATGGAGGGAGTCAGAGAGAGAGAGAGATAGAGAGAAGAGAGATAGATAGGGAGAGGGAGAGAGAGGGAGAGAGAGGGGGGATAGGAAGAGGGAGAGGGAGAGAGGGAGAGAGAGGGGGGGATAGGGAGAGAGAGAGAGAGAGGGAGGGAGAGGTACAGAGGGGGAGAGGGACAGAATGAGAGGGAGGGAGAGGGACAGAATGAGAGGGAGGGAGAGGGGGAGAGATAGAGAGATAGATTGAGATAGGGAGAGGGTGGGAGGAAGGGAGAGAGGGAGAGGGTGGGAGGGAGGGAGAGAGGGATGTAGATAGAGAGAAAGAGGGAGTGGGAGAGATAGAGAGAGAGAGGGGGAGTAGAAAAGATAAAGAGAGGGAGGGGGAGAGATATATATAGAGAGAGAGAGGGGATGGAGGGAGAGAGCAAGAGAGGGAGGGAGAGAGAGAAAGGGAGAGGGAGGGAGATAGAGGGAGGCAGGGAGAGGGAGGGAGAGATAGAGCGGGAGGAAGGCATCGGCAGGGAGGGATCGGGAGGGACGGAAAGTGAGAGGGATAGAGAGAGTGAGAGAGAGGGAGAGGGAGTGAGAGAGGGAGGGAGAGGGAGAGAGAGAGAAGGAGGGAGAGGGTGAGTGGGAGAGCGAGAGAGAGAGGGAGTGTCAGAGAGGAGAAATAAGGGGAGGGAGGGAGAGACAGGACGAGGGAGGGGGAGGCATGGAGGGGAGAGGGAGGGAAGGAGAGGGAAGAGTAGAGAGTGGGAGGGTTAGTGAGAGGGAGGGAGAGATGGGGGAGGAGAGGGAGGGAGAGATGGGGGAGATGGGGGAGGGAGAGAGTCTGAGAAAGACTAATTGTAATTTGAAACATTTCTAATTGAAGTAATGAATCAAGAAAGAGTAATTGACACAACATAAAACAATTTCAAAATCTAATAGATTCATGCAATTTCAACCATTTATTTCCACACTGAACTTTTAATTATTTTAAATTTAATTTAATTTTCAGAATGATAATTGAATGCCCTTTTAGAAAGTTTTTTTTATTAGTAAATTACGTATCTTGTCCCTTGCTCCTTTTATGTGTTGTCATTCATTTTTTTTCCAATTTAGTTATTAGTTATTTGAAGAAAAATAATTTACTTTTAAAATATATTTGAATAATATTATCATTTTTAGCCAAAAAAAGAATAAAACAAATTAATACTATGATCTAATGGAGTAATTAAAAAAAATGATAAAATGGAAATTTTTCTCCTAAATTATTTTCCAAAATTACTAGAAATTCCTAAAAAAATATAATTCAATGTAATAAATAAAAACTTAGTTCTTCTTAATCTTAACCCATTTTAAAAAGGTTGAGATTATTGAAATTTAAAAAAAAAATGAGTTTAGGAGGGAAAAAAAAGAAACTCTATTTTCGTTGTTTAATATTTTCATTCATTGCCCATTCCAAGTACCAAGTCAAATTCTAAAGAATAATATTTTTAATTTTAACTATTAATTTTTTTCATTCTACTAATTTTCCTAAAATATCACTAAAAATTCTGGAATATATATATAATTATTATAGATTAGAGGAATTTTACAATAATATTCTCAAACATTTTGTTTTTCAGTAAGAAAAAAATGTTTTAGTATTACAGTTCATATTCAATCAAATACGATTGATTACATCATAATACATTACACCCAATTTTATTTGTATTAATTTACATCATACTCAAACATTTGTTTTAATTTAAAAATATTTTTTTTTTAAAAACTCATAGTATAAATATAGAATTTTAAAATTTTCCTATACTAAAACTAAATTCAAGTTAAAAAAAAAAAAAATTGATATAATTTTCACATTGGTCAATAGTATCCTTAATAAATTTTCTTTTCAATAACATCCTTAATCCTTAATAAATTTATCGGTGTAAACTATCACGCCATCCAAAATATTAAACTCTCCTATGTATAACTATAACTATCTAAATACAAATTAATGTGAACGAAAACTAGTTGAATTAACGCCATCCAAAATATTCAACTCTCCCATTCCTAAGTGGAAATATCTAAATACCAATGAATGTTAAAGAAAACTAGTTCAACTAATCCCTTGAATTAGACTATAATAATATTTTGTTATAAATTATTTAAATTCTAGGAACTAGTAAAGTGATCAATGAGACAAATGATAATATATAATCAAAGTGTAATTAGTAAATAAATAAAAAAATAACCTCACTTGAAATATTAAGTCATAACAACGGTCAAAGTGGAAACACCCTCCATATATTTAGATTTTTATACTCATTTTATTTTTATATTTAATTCATTAAGAAGTGTCAAAATTTGTATTTAAAATATTTTTAATATAAGTTGTTTTTAGTGTTATTTTTGAAAGTTTGTAGATTTTTTTGGTCTAATTTCTCTAAAATCCACATACTCTACATTCTCTAGTTTTGAACTTGCAACCTCTTAGGAGGAAAGACATGTTGCTAACCATTAGTGTAATAGACATATAGCTACAAACTTACCACATAAAAAAATAATTCATTATAGTTATTTCTAACCTTTGAACTATTAACGATGTCAACATATGTTGATGGATCTATTAATTTCTACAGCTGGAATTATCACATCTAATCCCGATCTTCAATACTGTGATTTGTTACATTGTTGTACTGCGGTGGTAAGGTTTTCTTAACCGGCTCTACGTTTTCCGGCTTTTATGATGACTCACATCATTTAAGTCGCTTTTAATAACATTTACCCAGAAAATTATTGATTATGGCCGTGGCATTAAGCCTTAAATGAAACCTTATGAATTGTTGTGTAACATACCCCGATAACCTCGCAGGAAAAATGCATGGAGTTAGGACTTTTTTTCAACATTTACGAATGTGTAACCTTATAAATTTCTTTATATATTTCTGCATTAACCATTTAAATACCCATTATCATCACTTAGAGAAATATTTAGCAAAAATCATAGTGAGTTACACAACCATTAATTGTCCTTGTTGTAGCATATTAACTTAAATTTCCCCCTATAACTATGCATCGATCCCATGATCATTTTAATTCAATTAGTAGATCACCTAATTGATAATATCAACGTCATATCATGAAAGAAATTAACATCATCAAAACGACACAATGAACAATCACATAAATAGACACCGATATACCCTAGAAACCCCGTAGGGTGAAAACCAGCAAACGTTTAATTTTATTATTAAACGCTCGTGAGGGTTGTCACCCCTCACTCAATGGTTATAAGGGAGTCCATCCCTTGACCATTGTCATAAAATTTACATATAAAAATAATCTTAAATGAAACATAACTAGCTATAAGCTATTACAATCATCATGATACCATTTACCCACGAATCATCAATCTCTATCTTTGTAGTCAGACTGCTTCCTTCAGGGGATCATTATGAAATTGGAACTACTAAACCTGCATGGACTAAAAAATCTTTATCTTCCACAATGTTAAACTTGAAATTTCCTTTTCTCAAGTCATCCTTCTTTCCTGCCATTACTGTCGTCAGCACACTTGATATCATGATTAGATAAAATATTAATAAACCAATAATCAATCTCTATTTGTGACACTTCAACAAATATTTATATGCATGTATAAAACATAACCACATTGACATTAGTTTCCTTATTTAACATCATTTCACATGCATTAGTAACAAATACATCACTATCAAGCATCCTCTTTCCACCAAACACTAAGAAAATCTTGCATGCACTTTCATATTATTTCCAAAAGAAAGCTAACATACTATATAATAATATTGTGCATGCAAATGCATAACAAGATTTTCAAGATAACTATCCCAACAAGCAATTTCTCTTTTCTCCTACTCGTATGTTTTCTTTTCAATATGGATTAATGCAATAGATGTTATACTTATGCATGTGAATACATGTTCTTTTCCAAAAACATATTTTCCACCCAAGATCTATTCATAATGGTTACTATGTATAACAATGCCAACTCTATTTCAAACAAAGTTAACATAAAAGTTATAGTTTTGTACATACAATAACAAATTTTGTTCTTCCTGCATGTAAAACATATATTTCTTTCCAAAAGAAACCAAATAAATATTTCATGGAAAAATAAACACATTTCTTTTCCAACGGTCAAACGCATACCACTTATCATTTCATGCATGCAAATTGACATTTCCCTCTCATCCAAAAGATATAACCAATAACTATGCATAATATTCTCCCACGATAAAGCTAATACCATAGCTAATCCCTTTAGGTTGGAAAAATACATATTATTTTGCCCAAAAAAGAGCTAACACAATAAATATTATGTGATTTCATCTTCGTTTTCTCTAGAAATCTAATACTCAAAACTATATTTTTCCCATGCATAAAAGCATATATGTTTCTCTAAATAATCTTACATAATAAAGCATGTAATTACCCTTTTTCCTCTCCAAGAATATAATCCAATAATGCATACAAGGATATATTTTTCTCTTCTATTCATTTTGAAGAGTTTTAACACAATAATTATTTCCTTGCGTACAAGTATGTAATGTTCCAAATGGGAAAAAAATAGGCTCAGTAGGGAATATCTTAAGATATTCCACTATGGAATAACAGCAATATGGAATTACACCAATAGATCTAAACCAGAGATAGACTGGCAGGGCATTTACTAGATGCATCACCATCACAAGGAAGGGTGAAATCCAGAGGCTTCCTGGCCCGTTCCAGACTTTGTCTATAGAAGAATGGTGAAACAAATCAAGTGTGGGAATGACACACTCCTCTTAGATTTTTCTGATTTTAGGAACCTTAGATCTATAGATCTAATCAATGGATCCAAAAGAGAAGTAAAAACCAAACAAGGAAGAAGCGGGAAATTCCACTCTCAAGAAAATCGGCAATAGGCTCAAGGATGACATTGTATAAGCAAGCCAGTGTGAAAATAATGCAGAACAGGGCTGGGTTCCCTTATTTTAGGTTGTTTCATACCTCAAGAAAATTTTCAGCAAAAATAAATGAGTTTAGAGGTTTTAACAGATCTCCCACAATCAACACTAGCTGAAAATCAACTAAAGGAGAGAGTTGGTAAATAGAGAAACCGTCCTTCAGGAATTGCACGGTTTCCGCTGGAAGACACTGGAAATCAGCCATTAGACTCATTTTATAGTATGGCATCATGAAATCAGATCTATAATCAAGTTCCTTTGTAGAAGCATTGGATTTACTTGAAGCAAGAGCAAGAATCCTTAAAAAATAATAGCAGAAACAATTGGAAAAGTTGTAGAAAGACTTGACAGCATTTTATATGAGGAGCTTCAGCTGCTGTAGGTTAATATTCAGATCTAAAACTGATATATGGCTAAAACATCAGATCCATACCAGATCTAGAACTACTCAGCCTTCTAAACAAGATCCCTCTGGGGTTTTATCAAAATAATGCATAAATAAGTGTAGATCTAGCTTTTAATACACTGAAATTTTTATTACAAATAAATTCAATCATTATATAATCATGGTCCATATGCAAACAAAGATATTTTCAAAGGATATGGTTACTCATCTCTTGATGCATGCTTGAAATACTCTCTTCCTCTTCCTTGACTCCATTCTCCATGTATTCTCCCATTCCCCTCTTCTATTTCTCTCATAGGCTTATAATAAAAGAATAGAATTAATTAAAATGGAATAGATTTTATAAATCATAAAAGTATTCCAAATTTTTTCTAAATCATAAAATAATTCCATCTTTTCTAATTCATAAAAGCATTCCAGCTTTTTTAAATCCTAAAAGTATTCCAGCTTTTTTCTAAATCATAAAAGAATTCCATATTTTCTAAATCATAAAAGCATTCTAGTTTTTCTAACTCACAAAAGCAATCCATAAATCTCTCATGCTTTTATTTTTAAATCTATATTTGTTTTTTCCTTATGAGAAAAATATCACTTATCCATACTTTTTTCCAAATCTATTACTCATTATCTCTAAAACTCATAAAATATACCAACTTGGAAATATAATTTATTTCCATGGAAGAATATAAATTATTATAAATAAAATAATTAAGAAATAATTCTTCCAATATTCTTATAATCAACAATTACAAGAATATTCTTCATTTAATATCAATATAATAACTAATAATATTTGATTATTTAATAACCCTCATTTTATGAGAGTTTTTATGGTGGCTTATGTGAGGGATATTACAAACTCCCCCCCTTAAAGAGAACATCATCCTCGATGTTCTTCTCTTGTTGGAACATTAACCTTTAATTTTCATTTCCAATTATTTAGGAAATGTAAAATAATACTTAAGTCATAATACTTTCACAAAAACTCAAGGAGCACTTAGCCCTTTAATCATCAAAATGATAAGAAAAACTCTATCAAGTGCACATTGCATTTTATTTAGGAGTTACACTAGCCTTTCTCTCCCACTAGTGTTTTTGCAAATTACTGTCTTTCTCTCCCACAATAATTTCAATCCAATTCAAACTCACGGTATTTATCTCCAACCATTTCCTTTGCAAATTATTGTCTTTCTCTCCCACAGTAATTTCATTCAAATTCAAACTCATGTAATTAATCTCCAGCCATGTTCCTCTCATATGTTAGGAATTTAAAGTTCAATAAATCATTATTTTATCTAACATGAGTTATTTCAGTCGCCTATATATTCCAATTAATTTCCTCTATGCATGCATATAGATGAATCATTTATGACATGTTCATTTGCTCATAAAAACACAACCTATTTCATCGAAATTATTGCTAAGATAATTTAATATACCATGCATGCAAAAATATAGCACATGCAACAACTTTGAGACATGAAATTTACAATCTATTGTAACATCCAACATCTTTAGATAATTTGAAAATTTGTAACATAACATAGACAAAATTTCATCTAACCTTAGTTAATTTCTGGGAATTATTGAGAAACTCAGCATATTCCTCCCAACCGTGAACTATCTCCAATAGTTACCCACCGAGCTAAGATTTACTTGCCACTAGAATCAACAACCTCATTGATTCCTTGGTGATTTCTTCCCAGCATATTTTTAGCAGCGTCCTGCTTTAAGGTCTGCCAACCTTTTTGCCTAGGCCTTTTTGTTTTATATTTTTCGAAAAAGATACTCTTCTTTTTCTTTAAAGCATGCCTTTCTCTCCCGCTATGCTTTATTTTACCCCACTTAGTATTTATCTCCAGCTAAGTCATTAACATAATCTTTCTCTCCCATTATGTTAATATTTCCTCTTTATTATTTTCTCCTAGGGAATTTTAGGAGACTTTTAGGGAAGGTCCATGTTGAACTTAACCACCAATAGCTTTCCATACGATGGCAAGAAGTCTTCTAAAACTCTAGATTTATTTCCTGAATACCCCAACTAAATTATTCATTAACTCAACAATAAAATAAAATATTACCTCATTACATCAATCCCATCATAGCTTCCATAGCCATTGAATCCAATAAAAATTCAATGTCTAAAAATAGTCAATGTCTACAAATCCACTGTAATTTACATAATTTTCCATTGCATAGTATCATTAAGGCAAAGGAATATTTATGTACACCATGCACCTATACTTGACCCACAACATGGGGTCCACAATTTGTCAAAGCACATTGACAACAATTCATCGCATGTAATATAGGTGGTATACATTAAAAATTTCCACATAATAATAAAAATCATGTAGCTTAGAAAAAAGACATTAACATATGTTGCATACCATAGCATGATACTTTATTTAAGGTCTCACCTTAGCAGCCATCAATATTGTAGAGAACTAACAGTCCCATTGAACACTAGGACTGTAACACCCCCAAGTTATATGCTTTTCAAATTAGACATTTGAACATACATCCATAGGGGAGTGGACCCCAATGGATAATTATTATGTGGATATGGTTAAATACTTAATTATGAAAAATAAATAATATATTGTGCATGCACTATGACCAGATGAGAAAGTGAGATCACATGCCTAATCCATGAGGTAATGGAAAAGGAAAAAGACTTTCCCCAAATCTTTCAAAAATCCTTGAAAGAAATTATTTCTAATTTAGATTTTTTTGAGGAAAAAATCTAAATTTCCCCAATGAAGAGGAGTAGTTGGGAAGAGGTGAGAAAAAGCTGGAAAAGCTGAGGAAAAGCTTAAAGCAGCTTTAAAGAGTCCCAGAATGGGAAGCCTAGGCTAAACAGGAATAAATCATCCTAAAATTCTGGACGCAGAATTGGAAACAGGCTTGGGGAAAGCAAAGCTTAAATAAGTTGCTCCAGAATAGATTGAGGGCTAGTCTGTTCTGGGGAGGATCTCTGCTCGGGGGTGAATCCTGGGAGATAAAGAGGATTCTAAGGTTGGGAGGAATCGTCATAGTAGAGGTGTGCATGCATAAAATTTGGAGATATCTGTAAGTCTATGTTAAACATATCTCTGTTTTATGAAATCGTGATGTTATATTCCTTTATGTCTTATGAAATTGTGATGTTATAGTCCTTTATGCAATTTATGAAGTTGTGATGTTATAGTACATTATGGAATGTATGAATTGTTATGTTAGGTTGCATTATGCAACTGTTAGATGGATTAATGGTTCAGTAACTTATGTAATTGCAACTACCGCTATTGACAGTAGAGACAAATGGTTGGGTGTAGAGATGAGTACATTGTAATGATGAGGTTTGAGATGATAGATCAATTGAGCAGCCAATATAATAACTATGTATAGGTATAGATGGCTATCTTTTAAAGGAGTATTTAATTTCTGTGTGTATAAACAGAAGATGTTAACAAACCAGTAACCATGAACATTAAGTTCCAAACCACTAAATCTATCATAACAATGCGGTAGCCGCGAGAATTCAACGCCCGTCAATAACGAGTAAGGGAACAACAACCCTCGATTGTGTTACCCAGCTGGAAAGAATTAAAAAAATTTAAAATTAGGTATTTTATTAAATATAATGAGCACACATGGAGGTAGAAGTTGAATCCTAACTAAGTACAAGTCTAACCCTAGGGATTCTAATCTATTCGATTCGGTATTCTCTCCCTCCATTTGAGTGAAAGAGAGTTGTTCCTAGCTTCCATAGGAACGGTTGAATACATACCATAGTGTCACACATGTTGAATGGTTATAACGGACAAATAAGGGAAATAAAGGGGGAAAAAGCCTATTGCAAAACCTATTGTAATCATAGTTTGTGTGAGGAAGATTGTAATCATGTGTAAAATACCATGAGCGAGCATACGATTACCATCCATGGAACTACTGGGAAAGTCGTGGAGTAATGGTGGTTAACTGCGTAGAGATAGATGTATGCGAAGAGGCATCAATCTATACCTCGATGCGGAAACTTTAACATATTGAAAATGTTAGCAGGCCGGCAAACTGGGAAGTTTGATTAAGGGCCTAGTGATCATCCTGAACAGAAAACCTGAGAAATACAAAGTAAAATATATAGATACATAAGTCTACTATGAAGAGGGGAGGTCAAGCCCAAAAAAATAAAAAAAAAAAAAGGGTTTGGGAGACGTGACAAATGGTATCGGAGCAAAGTTCAAAAATTGGGCAGGATATGTGCTCACAAAGAAAGAGTTAACTGTAAAAAAAAAAATAAAAAATTCAGTTACTCTATTTTATGATGGTATGAATTAGCTACATATAAAAAAAAGATCTAAGAGAAATTGCTTGATTTTTGTAGTACTACATTCAACAGAGTCCATCATAAGGCAAACACCTTCCAGAATCTGTTTGGTTGTAGATTAAAAATCTATAGGGTAGAAACTTCAGAACCTCTAAACCAGATCGGTTTAAATCTGAAGTTACTTGGACTCTACAGATGATTCATTGGGTTATGTTCTCTATAGAAAAAAAAAATGATATGAATTGCCTATGTGTATTCTAGCGATACAGTATAGTAGCATTGAAACATACATGGTCTACAGCAGAAAAGAAGAAAGTAACATGTTAGGGGATGGACAGTATATATATATGTATTCTAACATTTTTTAAGGGTACTAGGAAAAGAGTAAATCTACTCTATAGGTGAGGATAGACTTTCATATCTGGATATATTTTACTCATTGAAAAACTGTAACATAACAAAGTAATTTCATAAACATTAAGGTTTTATAGTCAAGCACCCTTGAATACACAGAATTTTTTGTTACCCACAAAATATCTGTAAACTAGAGAGGGGTTGTACCATACTTATTTAGGATAGAATATTTTGGTGTATAACTCCATCACTAGCTTTTGAACTAAACATTAGTACAAAAATATATATATATATATATATATATATATATATATATATATATATGATTCATGTATTATAATCAATGGAGCTCTCGATATATATATATATATCGATGCCTTTAATATACTTGGTACCTATATTAATATAGTTTGAACATCATACAATTTAATTCTTACAATTTTACTATTGAACCATAGATATACATATACGAGTTGTTATATGTTGCAAGAGGACAAACTAAACTCAAATCTATAACTAACCGAGATAATGGAGAACGAGAACAAGTCTGAATCATAACCATATATGATTTTATATTTCTAAACGAGTACATCCAAAAAAGGTGACCATGAAATATATGAATGATCGAAAAAAAAAAAAAACGATAAACGAAACCTATAGGAAATATAGATAACAAATGAAATCATTATTCGGTCAATGCATATATATGTATATAAAACAAACAGACTATATGTATGCCGAGCACCAAATCCCATAGCACGTTTGCACAGTCATACTCGGGTCGAGGATTAATGATAACTGGTATCATTACTCCTCGTAATATATATCTATTTAATTGTGGATAGAATAAAAATTCAGAACATTAAACTCCTTTATCTGACACTATGGATAAACGTATTGAATAAGAGTCCTAGAACATGAAAATTCGAATTCGGATTGACCAAAAAAATAGATCTCCATTATAGCGGGGTTATCCCCCTTGACAATGATAGAATATTTCGAACTAATTTCACTATTAAACCATGGAAAAAAAAAACACAATAGTGCAGTCGAGGAAATTTAGGATTTATGTATAGCACACATTTTATAGGTACATTGAAAAAGTCATTGGAAATATATGTATTATCCAGTCTCGATCACTACTCTCGTAGATCATATGGAGACAAAACTTATATGAAAACCCTATCGGTGCGATGGGAAACAATTATGAAGTCTATACACTGACGAACATATGGGATCCAAAGGGTTATATATATAAAAATATATATATATATAATCGTGAATAAATGAAACACATAGGAGATAATAACCGGAACATAGATATATAAACCTGGTTCAATTTGGTCCATGCTTGAACATATTAAATTTGGTCAACTACATTAAAACATGATTGATAGAAATTAGACGCAGATGTAATTCACATAAAAGACTTTACGTAAACCTTTCATTGACACGTATAGGTGAAACCAAGTTTAGTCACGAGATTAAACTGTTGTTACCCGACATGTATCACCTGCAATAAAAAAGAAAAACACTTTTGGGTAATTACACAAAGAAGACCAGGGACGACAACTCAGTTGTCCTGACCGGTCCGTAATCTTTCTGAAACGAAAATTGGTCCACCGATATGCAGAAATATCAAAGGCGAGAACGAGGTTCTGATTAGAACAATGAAATCGATTTGGTGAAAATAAGCAGGCGGTAAGTAGTATAAATCGGTTATGGTTCGTAAATACCATAACCAGAAAAAAAAAAAATTTGCGCTATTAGCATCGATCCATATTAAACACGACCTATGTGAGTGAATAAAGAATTTCTTAACAAAAATCCTTAATAAAGAATAAGAAAAAGCTGCTGTCTTAAAAAAAAAAAAAAAAACAAAAGCTGCTTTCTTCGTCGAGCGTCATGGCTCGAATAGCAGCTATTAGAATAGCAGCTATACAAATCTGAACCGTGGAAAATCGAGTATCACTAGCGGAGAAAGCAAAGAAGCATATCACTTGACGGGAAAGAAGACATTAATCCGGGCCAACCCTAAGGAAGACTAGAGTGTTCCGGTTTGGAAGCGTATCCATGTGTACCGAGGAGCTTACGAGAGGCGCAGCGCGAGAAATCAAAGCAGGAGAATGAGGAAGGGGTGGTATTCGGACGGGGTTATATTCCCCTTTCTTAGAAACCACCAATCGAATATCTCGGTTAGATCTTGTTTCAATCCCAAGAGATCAGTACCGGCAACGTGTCAAACAGCCGGTTGGCGGATATGAACTAATCACCAGGAAATCTGCAATGTGGATGTGTTACAGCCTGTAAGACCGTAACCATCACCGCCACGACCTTCCTGCTAATTAATAGAGCCATTTTTCGTCTTCACACGCCACCGCCAAGAGGTTGAAAACCTACCCCTCCACGGAACCCAGTGTTACCGTGTGACGCTGGATTTTGACAATCAGTCACCATCACAAGGAGGATGAGTAAGAAAAACCACAAAAAGGGAAAACACATATATGGTGCTGACAAAGCCAGAATCCGACGCGTTGGCGCCGGTCTCAATCAGCAAAGATTGGGCAGGCGAGAGGATGCGTGAGTACACGCAGACGCGTCGACTGTCACACAAGAGTTCGGAGTGGTTGAAATTGAACGGCTGCGTGATACAACTGCGTGGTTGCAAGAGTTCGGCCCTGACAAATGCAACGCACCTCACATAATGTAAATCATAACCTAATGCACCATAACCCATATTCTTGTGCATAAATTGGGAAAAATGCATATAAAGAATGGGAAATATAACACATTTGTTCATCTCTTAATATGAATGGTTAATAATAGATCGATGCATATTTAAATCAGGATACATATAAGTTTTCGATATGAGAAAAATATAAACATTAACATATGCATTTATAATGGGTTGCATTTATTACCTAATGTTACAAATCATTTAAATCACCATAACATACCTTTATGCGAGTTTATGAATTTTCATTATATAAGTAAGTTGGCAAACAATGGATTGTGGTAGACACGTAGCGTGTAAGGGGAGCACGGGAACAATAAATTACATTCTTAGTTTTAACAAATTATATATATATGGTATCGCTTTCAAAAAAGGCTTTTGACTTATATACGAATATATATAAAAATAGGGATATATATATTCATATGTCCATCGAATTAATATTTCCCAGGACTATATATATATGCCGTGTTTACTTATACAATGATGTTTGTAAGTATATGATATATACAAACATAGTAGCGATATATAGATATATACAGGCCTGTGCTCGTTAAATGTATATTGCCCAAGATTCTATATGCACGTAGTATAAGAGTAAGTGGAAGAGGCATCATATAAAGAAGGCAGGTATACTACTATCAAAAGAGAATAAGATTGGATCTTATTCAGTACAAATGAAGGAAAAAAATATATATATATTATTTATATAACTTGTACATAGGATATGTAATATATCTATATACAATGACCTCTATATATACCCATATATGGTGATTAAGGATATTAACAAAATGGGGTTAGCTCTATATATATATATGGGAGTAATATATAGTGAATCCAAACATATATGGGTCGAATATTTAAAATTTTAAGCTGGAGATGTTGCAAATTATGTGATATATATATAATTGCACATATGATATTTATTACATACAAGTGGTTAATGTGGTAGTATGTTGGTATATGTATGGATCTATGGAAAAGAGAGACGAGTTAAACGATTGATTATCGAGAAATAATATCTCCAAGAAGAAATGTTATAAATAATGTTGAATAATTGGATGATCATTCCAACTAGAAATATACATCATGAATTAAGAGAAGAGGTGATATGAGAAAGATTACAAGCACTTATGTAAGCATAAGTCAACGTAACCAATAAATATTCAAGGTCAAAAGTTGGGATGAAAATCATATATAATTATGGCTTGAATTAACACATAATTTCATAGGTGACATATGAAATTTAGATTTAGAATGCTTTAAAAGAAAAATTAATATACCCATAAACCACTATCTATTACCCATGTGTATATAAAAATATGTATATGTTGGGTTAATAAAGTGGCATTTTAAATTGATTTATTGCACTTTAGTTGAATTCAATAAGTGAATGAGTGTGAACTTTGGGGTTGAAACTCAACCCTTATGGATCAAAGTTATTTAGGCTAGAATGGGAAAATTGCTAGAGAGAAAGAATACTTTGAAAAAGGAAAAGGAGAGTTATATTGGGATATATAGGGATAGGGAAAGGTGTATAAGAGAAAAGGACAATTTATATTTAATAGAGGTATGTTAAATATAAGTTGTAAAATCTCAACTGTACTTGTATTGATTCAAATTAAAACTTTATAAGTCCATCACAAAGGAAAAATGTAAGTTGGTACGAAGGTATAGTACATTAAATAAGAAAGAAAAATTAAGGAATATTAATTAAAGTACTGTATATATATGTTTGGTGGATATATATATATATATATGCGGTGGATTTTATATATACATGATGGAATTGTATTATATATATATTGTGGATTATATATATATATAGAGTGATTCTATATATACATGAAAAAGGGTGGAAGATTTAAGGATATGAAATATAATGGTTCATATAACAAAGAGTTTTATAAAGAAAATTTTTTATGTTTCACTTTATTGGAATATATATACAATGTGGTGGAATTGAGGATAAAATAAAATGAAACAAATTGCACGTGGGACATAAGTTAAAATCTACAAGTAAAATTATAAATATAGGCAATCTGGGTATATGTTATAATGTTAACCTTGTTGAGTTGTATGAATATAATATCTTCATACATGTTAAGTTATTCCTCAAACTTTATACTAATTCGCTGGGGATCATTAAAAGTGACTTCACCTTAAAAGCTACAAGTACAAGGGAAGGACATATTTTATCATATGGCTGATTATTATGATTAGAATGAGTGGTCCCAGTAGAATGTGAAGAAATTTTTTTTTAGAAAATGTATAAATTGTGGTAATTCTTTGGAAAGGGGAAAATTGTGTCAAATTCTATTTTGATATTATCAAGTACTAATGGGATGAATGATAGAAATTACATGCATTCACACTATACAATTTTGTTGGTATAAATTTTATGTAAAATTTCCTGAGTCTTAAATTCAAAGACAGAGAAATGATGTGAAGTCATACAGCTACAAACCGAGAGAAAAGGTGCGGGAGTATGGCGATGAACTGAAAAAGGGTAAACATAATCATGCATATAGTACAATTGTTTTCATTCATTTATGAGTACTAATGAAAAATTGTGAAATTGTTTAGCCAAGTGTGTAACAGGAAATTGTACACTCTGGAAACAAGAAGAAAAAAGGTGAAGATAAATCACCTAGAAACTCCAGAAAAGCTGAGTGGGACCAAGTAGAGGGAGGAAAAAAAAAAAAACCTCACTAAAGAAACAAGAAAGGATAAGTAGTGTACTAAAAGTGCACTAAACTATTATGAACCTGAACGGTTTGACTAATAACTGAAATTCTTAAGTTATTGAAATGCAGAATGTTGTTGTGGATGTTCAACTGTATGTATCTGCCATTTCTTACATTGGTATGAATTGCGGACATGGAAAACAGAATAAAAGATTTCTAGACAGACTTCTTGGAAGGAAGTAGAAAGAAAAGCAACTGCATAAAGCAGGAGAGTACTCTGCTGGAAACAAAGCAAAAACAAAGAAGAAACCTTTGTCAAAGTTGAAAAAGTCAACGTTAAAGTGGAACACCGAGGAAGGTGTTGGAAAGGGGGGGAAACTAATGGCTTATAAATTTGCCTTACCCTTGCATAGTAAATTTCCTGATATGTTCCATGTTGGAAAAAAAAAAAAAAAAAAAAAAAAATATTTTTACATGATGCTTCTCACATGATTGATTTGAAATGTGGTCCAGGTGGAACCAGAAAAAGGAATTTCCTTCCAGAGTCGCTTCAAAGATGAAAGCGAGAAGGAATTGAATTGAGAAAACGAACAGTAGCTAGAGTAAAGGTGCAGTGGAGCACTTTACTGCTGAAAAGCTACATGGAAAAGTGAAGCTGAGATGATGGAAAAGCATTCATAATTATGCTCCAAATAAGCTAAGTAGATAGTTGTCAACACCGAGGACGGTGTTTATTTTCAGAGGGGGAATATGTAACACCCCCAAGTTCTATGCTTTTCAAATTAGACAATTGAACATAAATCCATAGGAGAGTGGACCCCAATGGATAATTATTATGTGGATATGGTTAACTACTTATTTATGAAAAATAAATAAAATATTGTGCATGCACTATGAACAGATGAGAAAGTGAGATCACATGCCTAATCCATGAGGTAATGGAAAAGGAAAAAGACTTTCCCAAAATCCTTCAAAAATCCTTGGAAGGAATTAATGCTAATTTAGATTTTGAGGAAAAATCTAAATTTCCCCAATGATGAGGAAAGTAGTTGGGAAGAGGTAGCAAGCTGGAAAAAGTTGAGGAAAAGCATAAAACAGCTTTAAAGAATGCCAAATTGGGAAGCCTAGGCAAACAGGAAGAAAAACATCCTGCTATTCTGGGCGTAGAATTAGAAACAGGATTTGGGGAACTATTAGCTTAAATAAGCTGCTCCTAAACAGATCAGAGGTTGATCTGTGGTGGAGGTGGTCTCAGCTCGGGGGTGAGTTCTGGGAGAGAAATAGAATTCTAAGGTTGGGAGGACTGGTCATAGTAGAGGTGTGCATGCATAAATTTGGGGATATCTGTAAGTCTGTGTTATATTCCTTTATGTTTTATGAAATCGTGATGTTATATTCCTTTATATTTTATGAAATTGTGATGTTATAATCCTTTATGCAATTTATGAAGTTGTGATGTTATAATCCTTTATGCAATTTATGAAGTTGTGATGTTAGGTTGCATTATGCAAGCTGTTAGATAGTTCGGGGTTCGGTAACTTATGTGAGTGCAACTACATTGTGTGATGAGACAAATGGTTGGGTGTAGAGATGAGTACATGGTAATGATGAGGGTTTAAGAACAGGACTCAATTGGCGACCAACATAAATTAATTGTATGGTATAGATGGCTTTATCTTTTAAGGTGTATTTAAATTCTGTGTGTATAAACCAAAGATGTTAACAACCAGTACCCATGAGCATTAAGTTCCAAACCACTAAATCTATCATAACAATACTGATGGCACAGAATTCACTGTGATCAATAACAGAAAGTAGGGAACAACAACCTTCAGCTGTGTTGCACTGGAAAGAATTAAAAAAATTTAGAAATTACAGTATTTTATTAAATATAATGGTACACACATGGAGGTAGAAGTTGAATCCTAACTAAGTACGAGAATCTAACCCTAGGGATTCTAATCTATTCAGTTCAGTATTCTCTCCCTCCATTTGAGTGAAGTAAGAGGAGTTGTTTCCTAGCTTCCATGGAACAGTTGAATCTGTACCATAGTGTCACACATGTTGAATGGTTATAACAGACAAATAAGGGGGGAAAAAGCCTATTGCAAAACCTATTGTGTAATCATAGTTTGTGTGAGGGAAGATTGTAATCATGTGTAAAATACCATGAGCAGAGCATCTGATTACCATCCATGGAACTACTGGGAAAGTAGTGGAGCAATGGTGGTTAACTGCGTAGAGATAGATGTATGCGAGGAGGCATACATCTATACTTCGATGCTGAAATTTTTACATATTGAAAATAGTAGCAGGCTGGCAAACTGGGAAGTTTGATTAAGGGCCTAGTGATCATCCTGCACAGAAAACCTGAGAAATACAAAGTAAAATATATATATATATATAAGTCTACTATATGAACTGAGTAGAGGGGAGGTCAAGCCCAAAAAAAGAAAAAAAAAAAAAATGGGTTTGGGAGACGTGACAAGGACACAAAATGTGATTTTTTTTTCTTTTTTTTTTCGCTTACCATTAGCTTGCAAACATATAAGCGACAACCATTGAGGAATTTTGTGAAAAAAATTGGCAATCATGAAATCTAAAATCACTGTAGACTTTTTTTCAAATAGTGTTCAAGCATGCAATCTACAACCAATTCGACATTCCATCAAACAATTTTCAAGCATGCAATCTACATCCATTGAGGAATTTTAACAACAATTTGCAAGCATGCAATCTATGGTGGATAAGGCCTTCTTCCAAATAGTTGGCAAGCATACAATCTACTGCCATTGAGGGACTAGTTAGCAGAGATGAAATAAGTTTCCATAAATGTGTTTATACTATCATAGAGATAGTAAAACTAGAATTTCTAGAATATCATGAATCATATTAATATCATCAATGGTAAAATTTTTGCTAATAACAGAACCAACAATCCCTACAACATCGTCTAATCAGGAAATTTGACCAAATTATGGATCTATTTCTAAACATAACTTTTTCTTGGAATCACCATGGGGGTTGCATGATCTCAAGGTATGAAAACCCCTTGATATTAAATATTAATCACATCCAAAACTTCCACGGATGAAATTATTTAAAATACAAAACCGTGGATCTCAATTACCACTTTTTGTCGAACACATGAAATGCAAACTTTCCTCTACAACTCTAAATGAAGAAAGAGAACCCACAATTATGCTACTATGATTTTTTCGTTGAATTTAAGTTCACTATGTGAGTTCTATTTCACTCGTTGCTTATTTTTAACAACTAAAGAGTTTCGTTCAAGTATATATATATTTTGTTTTCAACATTCCATTGTCCTCTTCAGGGTCAAACCCAACTTCTATATTATTTAGTTATCACACCAACCATACATGTATTCATTATTTATAGGTAGTGCATGATAACTTTAGCCATGTTTTTCCATTTTTTTCTTATGCACCATAATAATTTTTCTCATATTATGCATGCAAAGGTTGGTAATTAATCTGCAATATAAAAAGTGAGTGCTCAAGATGGTTCATAGGTAAAATAGAAGTTTTTTTCATGAGCACAACTTTTAAAGAAACATTATAACTGTCTACTCTTTCATGCAGTCATTAATCATGCAACATGCATCTCATGTTAATTGTAGTATACTACAGGTTTAATTAAAGTCATACTTGAGATGATGCCCACTAGCATCATACCTCTACTTTTTCTTTTCATAATGATTCTCAAAAGGCGCCAGTGTTGCAACCTTTTGCTTTGATACCATTTGTAACATACCCCGATAACCTCGCAGGAAAAATGAATGGAGTTAGGACTTTTTTTCAACATTTACGAATGTGTAACCTTATAAATTTCTTTATATATTTCTACATTAACCATTTAAATACCCATTATGATCACTTAGAGAAATATTTAGCAAAAATCATAGTGAGTTACACAACCATTAATTGTCCTTGTTGTAGCATATTAACTTAAATTTCCTGCTATAACTATGCATCGATCCCATGATCATTTTAATTCAATTAGTAGATCACCTAATTGATAATATCAACGTCATATCATGAAATAAATTAACATCATCAAAACGACACAATGAACAATCACATAAATAGACACCGATATACCCTGGAAACCCCGTAGGGTGAAAACCAGCAAACGTTTAATTTTATTATTAAACGCTCATGAGGGTTGTCACCCCTCACTCAATGGTTATAAGGGAGTCCATCCCTTGACCATTGTCATAAAATTTACAGATAAAAATAATCTTAAATGAAACATAACTAGCTATAAGCTATTACAATCATCATGATACCATTTACCGACGAATCATCAATCTCTGTCTTTGTAGTCAGACTGCTTCCTTCAGGGGATCATTGTGCAATTGGAACTACTAAACCTGCATGGACTAACAACTCTTTATCTTCCACAATGTTAAACTTGAAATTTCCTTTTCTCGAGTCATCCTTCTTTCCTGCCATTGCTGTCGTCAGCACACTTGATATCATGATTAGATAAAATATTAATAAACCAATAATCAATCTCTATTTGTGACACTTCAACAAATATTTATATGCATGTATAAAACATAACCACATTGACATTAGTTTCCTTATTTAACATCATTTCACATGCATTAGTAACAAATAAATCACTATCAAGCATCCTCTTTCCACCAAACACTAAGAAAATCTTGCATGCACTTTCATATTATTTCCAAAAGAAAGCTAACATACTATATAATAATACTATGCATGCAAATGCATAACAAGATTTCCAAGATAACTATCCCAACAAGCAATTTCTCTTTTTGCCTACTCGTATGTTTTCTTTTCAATATGGATTAATGCAATAGATGTTATACTTATGCATGTGAATACATGTTATTTTCCAAAAACATATTTTCCACCCAAGATCTATTCATAATGGTTACTATGTATAACAATGCCAACTCTATTTCAAACAAAGTTAACATACAAGTTATAATTTTGTGCATGCAATAACATATCTTGTTCTTCCTGCATGTAAAACATATATTTCTTTCCAAAAGAAACCAAATAAATATTTCATGGAAAAATAAACACATTTCTTTTCCAAGGGTCAAACGCATACCACATATCATTTCATGCATGCAAAGTGACATTTCCCTCTCATCCAAAAGATATAACCAATAACTATGCATAATATTCTCCCAAGATAAAGCTAATACCATAGCTAATCCATTTAGGTTGGACAAATACATATTATTTTTCCCAAAATAAGGCTAACACAATAAATATTATGTGATTGCATCTTCCTTTTCTCTAGAAATCTAATACTCAAAAATATATTTTTCCCATGCATGCAAGCATATATGTTTCTCTAAATAATCTTACATAATAAAGCATGTGATTACTCTTTTTCCTCTCTAAGAATCAAATCCAATAATGCATACAAGGATATATTTTTATCTTCTATTCATTTTGAAGAGTTTTAACACAATAATTATTTCCTTGCATACAATTATGCAATGTTCCAAATGGGAAAATATAGGCTCAGTAGGGAATATATTAAGATATTCCACTATGGAATCACAGAAATATGGAATTACACCAATAGATCTAAACCAGAGATAGACTGGCAGGGCATTTACTAGATGCATCACCTTCACAAGGAAGGGTGAAATCCAGAGGCTTCCTGGCTCGTTCCAGACTTTGTCTATAGAAGAATGGTAAAACACAGCAAGTGTGGGAATGACACACTCCTCTTAGATTTTTCTGATCTTAGGAACCTTAGATCTATATATCTAAACAATGGATCCAAAAGAGAAGTAAAAACCAACCAAGGAAGAAGCGGGAAATTCCACTCTCAAGAAAATCTGCAATAGGCTCAAGGAGGACATTGTATAAGCAAGCCAGTGTGAAAATAATGCAGAACAGGGCTGGGTTCCCTTATTTTAGGCTGTGTCGGACCTTAAGAAAAGTTTCAACAAAAATAAATGAGTTTATAGGTTTTAACAGATCTCCCACAATCAACACTAGCTGAAAATCAGCTAAATGAGAGAGTTGGTAAATAGAGAAACCGTCCTTCAGGAATTGCATGGTTTCCGCTGGAAGACACTGGAAATCAGCCATTAGACTCATGTTATAGTATGGCATCATAAAATAAGATCTATAATCAAATTCCTTTGTAGAAGCATTGGATTTACTTGAAGCAAGAGCAAAAATCCTTAAAAAATAATAGCAGAAACAATTGGAAAAGCTGTAGAAAGACTTGACAACATTTTATATGAGGAGCTTCAGCTGCTGTAGGTTAATATTCAGATCTAAAACTGATATATGGCTGAAACATCAGATCCATACCAGATCTAGAACTACTCATCCTTCTAAACAAGATCCCCCTAGGGTTTTATCAAAATAATGCATAAATAAGTGTAGATCTAGCTTTTAATACACTGAAATTTTTATTGCAAAGAAATTCAATCATTATATAATCATGGTTCATATGCAAAAAAAGATATTTTCAAAGGATATGGTTACTCATCTCTTGATGCATGCTTGAAATACTCTCTTCCTCTTCCTTGACTCCATTCTCCATGCATTCTCCCATTCCCCTCTTCTATTTCTCTCATAGGCTTATAATAAAAGAATAGAATTAATTAAAATGGAATAGATTTTATAAATCATAAAATTATTCCAAATTTTTTCTAAATCATAAAAGAATTCCATCTTTTCTAATTCATAAAAGCATTCCAGATTTTTTAAATCCTAAAAATATTCCAGCTTTTTTTCTAAATCATAAAAGAATTCCATATTTTCTAAATCATAAAAGCATTCTAGTATTTATAACTCACAAAATCAATCCATAAATCTCTCATGCTTTTATTTTTAAATCTATATTTTTTTTTCCTTATGAGAAAAATATCACTTATCCATACTTTTTTCCAAATCTATTACTCATTATCTCTAAAACTCATAAAATATACCAACTTGGAAATCTAATTTATTTCCATGGAAGAATATAAATTATTATAAATAAAATAATTAAGAAATAATTCTTCCAATTTTCTTATCATCAATAATTACAAGAATATTCTTCATATAATATCAATATAATAATTAATAATATTTAATTATTTAATAACCCTCATTTTATGAGAGTTTTTATGGTGGCTTATGTGAGGGATATTACATTTTGCATACATGTCATCTCGGATCTGACAAGTATTTCATTACACAAACGATTTTGGTGTGGGATTGATTTTCTGGCAATCAACTCAGTTCCACCGCCTTACACTTGGCATCTTACCCACTGTTGATCAGATTTAATCCCACGGTGATTAAGCACTAGGGTTAGCTAATGACCTCGATTTCGTAACTGAATTCCTAGTTCATTGTTGCGCTTAGTCGATGGTTCTGGAGGTGGTTCTGCTCACCCCAGGGTTTGCAACAGACTTCAACAGATTCCTGGTGGTCGACAATGGAATGGTGACCTCCGAAGAGGCTTCCCTCGACATCAGGTACTCAATCTTCCTCTATAAGACTTCCTTGCAATTCTACGCAGAATTTTTAGTTTCTCAGTATGCGATGGGTTGATGAACTATTTAAGCTTTCAGAAGTTTTCTTGTTTATCCGCCGCAGCCCACTCGGGTAGGCTGTGCCCTCATGAATTTTTCTTTCTGTTCTCTTACTTTTGTTGCAAATCTGTTGAATTTTCTATTAGAAGTGACTGGTGCTCTTTGGCTTCCACCGTTCCCCGAGGAACTACAGGTATTGTTCTCTCGTTCTGTGGTTCTATTTACAACTGTGGAGACGGGTTAAACCCCCTTGTTCTTCGTTTTATTTTTAATGAAATTTTCGTCCTATTTATAGTTACTATCCATTTTCCTCCTACCCGTTCAGGATTCTTGGCTATTCCATGGTTCCATCTGCGAGAAAAGTCTAATCCTTGCTTCTATATACAGGTACCTTGTTGTTGACGGGGTATGGATCCCTTAGATTTTTCCTCGATTGGAATGTCTTGTTAGTGGTAGTTGTTATTGGGATGGCTAAGGGTTTTAAACCTATAACCTTGTTTCACAGTCGACTGTTGTTTATTTTTCAGTGTATATTGAGAGTATAGCCAGGGTTTACGGCTACATGCCGGGTAGTCTATATCATACTCTGACGTTCTCAAAAGAATTTCTTTTTTTAAGGGTTTCCATTTCAAAGTTAATGTGTATAATTTCATAGTTGCAGACTGGCCGGGGTTTTTACTCACCCGTGCTCTTTTCTTGTTAAGTGTTTCCGAAATAATCCCTTGACAGCTTAGGGTTCCAAACTGGTTCCTCTGTTTTACTTTTTTTTTATATGAACGTATTTATCTGGAAGCTTGCGAAGCATGCATTTCTATGTGAATTTACGTGTGTCTTTACTATTTTTCCCGTTTCTCGCACTCATGAACAAACAAGATGGAACATATATTGTAGATTTCCGTTGCAATTGATTTATCGGTGTAATGTGGTGTGCCATGAGACTCTTGTCTGTATATTTCTTAGTTTTCTTTGATCGCGGCCCTTCCGGGGTTTATTTATTATGTTTCCTGCATTATCTACTTATGGTGTTCTATGATTCTATGCTTATGAGGGTTTCTATGGTTTCATGCTGATAACTCCTTGTTCGTTGCTGTAAAATTTCCTTAGACTTTTCTGTTTTCATATTTTTCGTTAATAAGGCTGGCACCTATGTCGGACACTATTCATTTGGTAAAAAACTGGGTTAATCTATGGTTATTTTTTTTGTTTAAAGAAAGCTACAGGTATCCGAACCACCAGTTCATCCGTGTTTATCATAGATAGGAGGGCGACCTACCCAGAAGCCTAGGTTTTCAGGCACTATGGGTTAACGGCCCACCTAAAATTACATTCTCTATTTTTATTATTTACTCTTACAGTATTAGCTGAGGGAAAATATTATGAAATTGTTATACACCTGTTTATTCGATACTTCATAAGCTTTTACTCTATACTACCATCTACTCATTTCTGGTAAGAAGAGTCTAGTTTCAATTACTATGTAAATTAATTGTACAGAACAAGATTACCTAATTTTCATCGGTTGTAAGTTACCAGAACAATTAAAAACAATAAATATTGTTGCATTTACCTTTTTTCCACAAAAAAGATCTACTTAATACAGGCAATCTTAACTGTAACAGGAACAACCTTTCTTGTACCTTTTTAAGAGAGAAAAATAGCTGCATTTTACTCATCTGAGTCTAATCTGATTGATGGTGTTTGTTGCCTCCCTTCCATGAGTTGGGGCAATTACGTCCTGCAACTCTCCCCCATGCTTCAAGACTGGGCCTTTGTTGAACACAAAATTCTGGAGGAGAAATTCGGGACAATCCGGTCCAATTCTCCAACTCCAGTGAAACAGTAATTCTGGGGAGAACTCGAGACAATCCGATCCAATTCTCCTACCCAGAGGACAGTCGGTTCTGAAAAATCCCTTTTCCAGAGTGACAGAGTTCGTTTCTTCACACAGAACCCCAAACTCTCCTCAGAATTCCTTATTTATTCCAGAGTTTTCTCTGGGTAACTATGGAACTATTTTTCTGTTCAACTAACTCCAAATCTTGATTTACTTTTACCATCAATTTTTACTCATGAAACTAATTTCACAAGAAATATTTTATTCAATATCAAAAATTTATTTTGTTTCAAATATTCTAATTGAAATAAAACAACAGCCATAATTAATCCATAATTAATAAAATTCTAACCATTTTTCAACAGCTAAGACAGTGGTTATAGTTTTCCCCCTCTGGAAGAGAACACCGTCCCCGGTGTTCTTATTTTAATTCAGCCAAAAAGCCCAGGATAAGCTTCATGGACAAAACTCTCATCTTCCCAGGTGGCCTCCTCCGGTCCAAAGTGCTTCCATTGCACTTTAACCTGGGTGATGGCTCATTTCCGGAGCATGATTTCCCTTCGGTCGATTATACTGTGAGGCTCGACCAGAAATTCTCCGTCCGGTTCTACCTGGACACAATAGACTTATGTTAATTATATAAGTCTTTAACATCATATTATTTTTATTTTTTTTCAACCATTATGCTCACCCACTACCTGAATGTTCTTCCAATAGATTATGTGTCTTGGATCATGAATATATCATTTTAATAATGATACATGAAATACATTATGCACCCAAATATGGCTAGGAAGAGCTAAGTGATACGCTACCGGTCCTACACTTTCCAGTATTTGGAAAAGATCACAAAACCGGGGCACTAATTTTGCACAAGATGCCCATTTTAATGTACTTTTCTTTGGCTTAATTCTTACATACACGTGATCTCCAACTTCATATTCACAGTATGACCTTTTTTTATCTACATACACTTTCTGCATATCCTGTGCTGCATTCAAATTCTGTCTAATTTTCTTTACTTCTGCTTCCATTTCTGCTAACATGTCTGGTCCTAACATGAGTTTAGTCTCGGGACTGCTCCAATTAATGGGAGTTCTACACTGCCGCCCATATAGCACTTCAAATGGGCTCATCTTTAACGATTCTTGCTAACCGTCGTTATAGGCAAACTCTATCAAGTGTAGATATTCTTCCCATTTAACTGGTTGTTGCATGACATATATTCTGAGCATGTCTTCCAGTACTTGATTTACTCATTCAGTTTGTCCATCTGTTTGCGGGTGGTATGCAGTACTAAAATTTACTTGAGTTCCTAATCCCGTAAACAGTGCCTTCCAAAAAGCTGATGTGAATTTTACATCTCTATCCGAGATAACAGTCTTAGGAATGCCATGCAGTCTGAAGATCTTGCGCATAAATAAATATGCTATCTGCACTGTTTTATAGGTTGATTGGACAGGTATGAAATGTGCCGACTTTCTTAGTTGATATACAACTACCATTATGGAATCATTACCCCGTTTTGATTTTGGTAATTCAGTGATAAAATCTAATGAGATCACCTCCCATTTCCATTCTGGAATGGGTATAGGCTGCATTAATCTAGCCGGATGTCGATGCTCTACTTTCACCTGCTAGCACTCTAAGCACTTGGTTAGATAGTTTGCTATATTCTTCCTCATACCCGACCAACAATAATCCTTTCTTATAGCTGTCAGCATCTTTTGATATCTAGGGTGTCCCGAATAATTCCTTCTATGATATTCATCTAGTACCATAGTTTTTAATTCCACTCTGTTTGGAATGACTATTCTCTTCTTAAAAATCAGCAACCCATCCTGGTTAATCTCATAATCCCCTTACCCACCTTGTCCTTCAGATTCTTGGGTTTGCTGCCACAAAAATTTATATTCAGGATCCTTGTCTGCTTCTTTTCTGATTTGATCTAGAAATCTGGTTTCAACTTGGTTAACATATAACTCATAAATGTTATGCAGTTTTCTGCTCAATGCATCCGTAACCTTGTTCTATTTTCCTTTTACATGCTGTAAATCAATGTCAAACTCGCTCAAGAAGGCATTCAACCTTGCTTGTCGAGAGTTTAAATTAGCTTGTTTAAAGTAGCAGGTTAGACTACTATGATCAGTTTTCAATATAAATCTCTTCCCAAGTAAATAATGTCTCCAAACCCAGAGAGCGTGCACAACTGCGGTCAGCTCTAAATCATAAGCTGAATATCATAGCTCATGATCTTTTAGCTTACGATATTCATACGTGATTACCTTTCCTTCTTGTGATAACACTGCCCCAACACCCTCCTTTCATGCATCCTTACAAACCTCGAATTCCTTACTCGGATCTGCCATTCTTAATACAGGTGCTGATGTCAATAACTGCTTCAATTTTTCAAAACTATCCTGACATTCTTTTGACCATTTAAAAAATTTTCCCTTCCTTTGCAAAGAGGTAATAGGGAAAGCTATTTTTGAGAATCCTTTTATAAATCACCGATAATAGCCAGCGAGACCCATAAAGGATCGTATATCTGCCACATTTTGTGGCACCTTCCATTCCATAATAGTTCTGATTTTCTCTGGGTCTACTGCTATACCTTTTTCAGATATCACATGTCCAAGATACTATATTTCTTCCTTGAAGAAATCACATTTACTGAATTTCGTATATAACTGGTGCTTCCTTAGCATCTCCAGTACCATTCGCAAATGTTCCTTGTGTTCTTCCACACTCTTAGAGTAAACCAGTATGTCATCAATGAAGATTAACACAAAGTTATCCAAATAAGGGTGGAACATACCGCTCTCTCTACCGAGGGAGAGAGAGAGAGAGAGAGAGAGAGAGAGAGAGAGAGAGATAGGGAGAGGGAGAGAGAGGGAGAGAGAGGGGGGGATAGGAAGAGGGAGAGGGACAGAGAGAAGGAAAGAGGGAGGGAGGGATGGAGAGAGAGGGAGGGAGGGAGAGAGAGAGGGAGGGAGGGAGGGAGAGGGGGAGAGGGTGGGAGAGAGAGAGAGAGAAAGGGAGGAAGGGGGAGACAGAGGGAGGGAGAGAGGGGGAGGGAGAGAGAGAGAGAGAGAGAGAGAGAGAGAGATAGCAAGAGCAAGAGGGAGGGAGGGAGTGGGAGGGAGGGAGATAGAGGGAGCGGGAGAGGGAGGGAGAGCGAGGGACAGGGATAGAGAGAAAGCGGGAGTGGGAGAGAGAGAGAGAGGAAGCAGAAGAGATAAAGAGAGAGAGAGAGAGGGAGTGGGAGAGATAGAGAGAGAGAGAGAGGGGATGGAGGGAAAGAGCGAGAGGGAGAGGGAGGGAGATAGAGGGAGGGAGGGAGAGGGAGGGGGGGAAAGAGAGATAGAGCAAGAGGGAGAGAGGGACAGATTGGGAGGGATAGAAAGTGAGAGGGATAGAGAGAGAGAGAGATATAGATAGGGAGAGGGGGGAGAGAGAGAGAGAGAGGGAGGTAGATAGGGGGAGAGAGGGAGGGAGATAGAGGGAGAGAGGGAGAGGGTGGGAGCGATGGAAGGAAGGAGGCAGCGGGGGAGAGGGTGGGAGGGGGAGATAAGGGGAGGGAGAGGGAGGGACGGAGGGAGGGAGGGGGGGGAGGGTGAGGGAGGAAGGGTGGGGGGCCGGGGAGGGAGAGAGAGTCAGAGAGGATAAATAAGGGGGGGGGAGGGAGAGACAGAAGGAGGGAGGGGGAGGTAGGGAGAGAGAGAGAGAGAGGGAGAGGGAGGGAGATAGATGGACGGAAGGATATCGAGAGGGATAGAGGGAGGGGGAGAGAGTGGGAGGGTTAGTGAGAGTGAAAGGGATAGGGAGGGAGAGGGAGAGAGAGGGAGAGGGACACAGAGAGAGAGAGAGAGAGAGAGAGGGGGGGAGAGAGAGAGGGAGGGAGAGGGAGAGAGAAAGAAAGAGGGAGAGGGAGAGGGGGAGAGAGAGGGAGAGGGAGAGAGAGGGATAGAGATATATATATATATAGAGAGAGAGAGAGATAGAGTCCGAGAAAGACTAATTGTAATTTGAAACATGTGTAATTGAAGTAATGAATCAGGAAAAAGTAATTGACACAACATAAAACAATTTCAAAATCTAATCGATTCATGCAATTTCAACCATTTATTTCGACACTCAACTTTTAATTATTTTAAATTTAATTTAATTTTCAGAATGATAATTAAATGTCCTTTTAGAAAGTTTTTTTTATTAGTAAATTACCTAGCTTGTCCCATGCTCCTTTTATGTGTTGTTATTCATTTTTTGTCCAATTTAGTTATTAGTTATTTGAAGAAAAATAATTTACTTTTAAAATGTATTTGAATAAGATTATCATTTTTAGCCAAAAAAAAAAGAATAAAACAAATTAATATTATGATCTAATGGAGTAATTAAAAAAATGATAAAATGGAAATTTTTTTCCTAATTTTTTTTCCAAAATTACTAAAAATTCCTAAAAGAATATAATTCAATGTAATAAATAAAAACTTAGTTCTTCTTAACTTTAAACCATTTCTTCTTAATCTTAAGCCATTTCAAAAAGGTTGAGATTATTGAAATTTAAAAAAAAATGAGTTTAGGAGGGAAAAAAAAGAAACTCTATTTTCGTTGTTTAATATTTTCATTCATTGCCCATTCCAAGTACCAAGTCAAATTCTAAAGAATAATATTTTTAATTTTAACTAATAATGTTTTTCATTTTACTAATTTCCCAAAATATCACTAAAAATTCTAGAATCTATATATAATTATTATACATTAGAAGAATTTTACAATAATATTCTCAAACATTTTTTTTCAGTAAGAAAAAAACGTTGTAGTATTACAGTTCATATTCAATCAAATACGAGTGATTACATCATAAGACATTACACCCAATTTTATTTGTATTAATTTACGTCATACTCAAACATTTGTTTTAATTTAAAAATTAAATTTGTTTTTAAACTCATAGTATAAATATAGAATTTTAAAAGTTTCCTATACTAAAACTAAATTCAAGTTTAAAAAAAAAACTGATATAATTTTCAAACATTTGTATAATTTTCACTTTCGTCAATAGTATCCTTAATAAATTTATTTGTCAATAACATCCTTAATCCTTAATAAATTTATGGGTGTAAACTATCACACAAGCCAAAATATTAAACTCTCCTATGTATAACTATAACTGTCTAAATACAAATTAATGTGAACAAAAACTAGTTGAATTAACGCCATCCAAAATATTCAACTCTTCCATTCCTAAGTGGAACTATCTAAACACCAATGAATGTTAAAGAAAACTAGTTCAACTAATCCCTTGAACTAGACTATAATAATATTTTGTTATACATTATTTAAATTCTAGGAAATGGTAAACTGATCAATGAGACAACTGATAATATATAATCAAAGTGTAATTAGTAAATAAATAAATAAATAACCTCCCTTGAAATATTAGTCATAACAGTGGTCAAAGTGGAAACACCCTCCATATATTTAGATTTTTATACTCGTTATATTAGGTATTTTATTTTTGTATTTAATTCATTAAGAAGTGTCAAAATTTGTATTTAAAATATTTTTTTCATCATTTATATAAATTTAATTGAATATTATTAAATATTTTATTAATTATAATTTAGTTTTAATATAAGTTGTTTATAGTGTTATTTTTGAAAGTTAGTAGATTTCTTTTGTCTAATTTCTCTAAAATCCACATACTCTACATTCTCTAGTTTTGAACTTGCAACCTCTTAGGAGGAAAGACATGTTGCTAACCATTAGCCTTACTCAAGTTGTATAATTATTATTATCATCATCCAATTTTAAGGTCATGGCAAACCAAACATTGATGTATGAGTTCCCTTGTTTATGGAACAAGGGACCCACCTCCGCTCAGCAATTATGTAAACCATGAGATTCAGGGTTTAAAACCCCTAGGGTGAAACCAACCCATTTAAAAATCCCTAGTGTCAAGCCAACGCATATATAAAACAATTATTTTAAGAATTAATATAGATATGTTTTAAGCACTGATCTAACATGAGCCAAGAGGGATCATATTTCTTCTATGTAATTTTTCATTGTTTAAATTCTATTTTTGAGTGCTATAGAGGTTACAAAAGATGTACATTGAAATGGTTTTCTTTGGTTATTACTATATTTTCAAGTATAAGTTAATATTAATTTACATTAAAATATTTGATTCATAACCCATATTGGATATTTTATTTTATAAAACTTTAAAATATATTATTTTAACATTTTTCTCATTATAGATATATATGAAGTTGATATCACCTGTTCACATATTTTTTTAAATATATAATTTTTAAAAATTGTACTCAGATAATTTTTTTTACTTCTAATTACTTTTCATGAAATTTTATTAGGTCATATGGACAACTAATTAAGCATGCATATCATATTTATTTTTTCTTTTTTATTATCGCTCACATTGTTTTTCTGTTTAGAGAATATTTTATTCATATTTTAGAAGGGGATGCTTATCAACTCCATGTTGAGTAGGGAAATAATTACACGTAGCCTGAAGAATGAGTCTCTATCCATGTTGAGCAGGGACATACTTACACATAGCCTAAAGAATCAGTCTCTCGGATCAATTATACATAAATAAAACAAATTATTCTCTCATTTAACTTATTTACAATTTAACCTCTTACTTACCAAAAAAATTAAATGATAAAATTATAATAACATGTCTTCAAATTATGCATTACATATGTTTAATTAGTTTGATTTTATTTATTTTTTATTAAAAACTTAAGGGTTAAATTTGACGGCCATTTACCCATTTTTCCACTTTTAATACAGTTTATTCTAAAACAACCATGTCAAGGTCAACTTGCAAATAATTTTTTAAAATCTCAAAATGACAGGCATATATATATATATATATATATGTAATATTTGTACTTTAAAAAATAATACAATATTATTTAATATAATAATTTTTATTTTTTTAATAATTATTTTTATTTTTCGAAAATGAAATTAAAAATAGCTTTATGTGAAAACATTTTTATTTTGTCAATGTAAAATTAAATTAATAAAAAAAAACGTTAAAATAAAAATAACTTCATGGTATTGACCCATGGTATATGACAACCCATTGTATTCATGTGGAGTATAGCATATTTAAAGGGGGAATTAAAACATGTTATATACATCTTAACTCTGAATCTACGGAAAATCTCCTTTCACTCTAAGAGGTTTGTTTCTCAAGAAATTTGATCTCTCTAGGCTCTTGATAGCTCTAGATCACTAGATTTCCTCAAATGGAGACTTGGTTTAAACTCAGGAAGTTTGAGTAGATTTTAATATATTTGAATAATTTATATAACTATAGCCTAGACATTTTTTTAACAAAATCTTCTTATAATTTGCTCAGAATGTTCGATTTTCATGGAATATGTTTCCTCCTCCATGGAATTTTCTCAAAAAGTTCGATTTTCATGAAATATGTTCCCTCCTCCATGGAATTTGTGCAAGACGAGGCTCCTCCTTTAACTGAGCCTCATGAGTAGCAGACTCTTCTCTGGGAAATTTATTTAATGAAGCATTGGAAATTTATTTTTAGCAATGGAAGATTATTTTTCAAGCAAATCTATTCAAACTTTAAGTGTACTCACTTCAATATTTGCAAGTATACATTATGTAGGAGGACCCATCAAATTTAACATGTGATGATGGTTATGAATATCTTGTTTACTAAAATGTAATGTGAATAAAACTAAAAGAAACTATTAAATTGCTATTGACTATTGTATGTGTTCAAATTATGAAATACATATACATTAGTACAGTTAGTTAAATTAAATAATTGGTAATATCTAATAAACATTGATTCATAATAAACATTAAAACACATAACTTATGATAAGCTAATATTATTCAAAAAAATAAAATAAAAAAATAAATTATAATTTTATTTTATATTATTATTAATTGTAAAAGTATTAATATATATATTGGAAAATAAAACATATGACAAAAATTTTAATCATAAAAATTCAATCATACTTTGGAAAAATATTTGAAAAGAACAAAAAAAAATAAAAAAATTTAGCTTTTATACAATTGATTATACCTCTTGCAAATAGATGCTTAAATACCAATTTTATATTTGACAAACATAACTACATTTTATTACATGAAAAATATTTACTTTATATTCAACATATTATTAGTTTTTACCAAATATTTATATACATATTTCTAAAAATATATATATTTTTAATTTATAAATGAAGTAAAAGGTGATTAAAAATTTTAATTATTTTTTTATGATATTAAATATTAAATATTAAAATAATAAACATATAACTATAATATTTCCAAAATAATTAGTACCATTCTTCAAAATCCATTCTTCAAAATTTAAAGCATATTCAATACTAAATGATGTGCTCTCTAAAAGGCCATGTTGAATATTTAATGTAACATGGTTAATGCAATCAAATGTTTTATTTAAGATATTATAATGGTTAAAAGATAAAAAAAAATATTCATATTAGAGAAAAAAAATCAAAAGCAACACTCTTTGAACAACTTGAGAGATTAGTTGTGTTTGCAACCAGTTGGAGTGGTCGGAAAAGGAAGAGCTGGTTGAAAGACGTGGCTCATGATTGGAGCTATTTTTAACATAATCCAACCATACACAAACATTGTAATTAAACTGTTCGACCTGTAATACAAACAAATTTTAATGAAAATGCTGCACGTGTACAAAATTGAAATATGAACGTTGGAGCGGTCAATTACTGAAACTTTATCCTAAGAAATTAAAAGATGCACAAAAACTCATTGTAAAAAGGCCAATCCTAAAGTTGAAACACAATTTTGAAATTTGAATTTCATCTAGTTTCCTGTCAAAATGTGCGGAAAAGCTCGTTGTAAGAAAAGCCTCAAGTTGAAATGCAATTTAAATTGAAATATGAACGTTGAGCGGTCACCATAGAAGCAATTACCGAAACTTTACCGTTAGAAACCAAGAGATGCACAAAATCTCATTCTAAAAAGGCCGATCCTAATGTTGAAATGCAATTTTGAAATTTGAATTTCATCAGAATATGCAGAAAAGCTCGTTCTAAAAGAAGCCTCAAGTTGAAATGCAATTTAAATTAATTGTGGTTTCCGGGGCTCAAGTTGAAATCCAATTTAAATTTAAATGCATATATCTCTCCACTTCTCTCCCACGCAGCTTCCTGCGCTCTTTGTTTATATGTGTATAATGGGAATAATCTCGTTGTGTTTGGAAGCTGCAACGAGAGTCCATGGTGGGTTAGGTTTGGTTGAGGGCACACGATAGTCCATTGAGGATTTTCTTTTGAATAAGGTGTCATTGGTGCACATGTTCCACCGCTTGAGAGATAACATTGAGGAAGGATATTTATCACAAGATAGAGTTCCAAGTTTTCGCCATTTTAGACTGTCCGCTGTATGGACAAAGCGTGAGCTGCAATCAATACTACGAAGGTAAGGACAAGTTGCCTATGCTATTCTCTTTTTCTACACGCTTCACTGAATTTATTTTGAAATTGAAGGATATATTTCATTGATTTCTTTGAAGTTGTAGGATACAATTAAAGATTTTGGTGTTCAAATAGTTCTTTATACACTTCGCTGATAACTTTTTTGAAATTGAGGGATATATTTCAATGAAATTTTTAAGTTGAAAGATATTCTTGAATATTTCAGCGTTGAAATAGGTCTTTATAATTTTAATGGTAAAAAGTTACAAGGATTGTTGAATTAAATTTATTAGGTTAATTTCATATAACAAATTTCTCTTTGCAAAGATGTTTCTAATTAGAGTTAATAACACCATACTCAGATTTCTGTTTGCATACTCCGCTTCTTACCTAGGAGATGCTTCTGTTTACATATGAATATGGGAACCCTAGCGAGGCTATGCTTCTTTTTCATTGAATATGGGAACCCATCATTTCTTGTCTTTTCTGTTTCATTGAATATGGGAACCCAGCATTTCTTGGCTTTTATGTTTCATTGATTTGTCATTAGTTCCCTAAATGTGAAAGTTTATTAGGGGATATCTCAATTTTTGGGAATATCTCCGCCGGAAAATTTTGGCTAATTTGAAATATGATAGCTATTGTTTTTGTTTACTGCATAACAGATTTTATTATTTTTTTCTCTTTTGCAAACGATTCACTTCTACTGGGTTTTATTCTCCTTAATCATCATTTAAGCCAATCTTTTGTCACTGCAGCATCAGGTTTTGGAAGGAAATTTAAAATTTAAGATGATCTCCGCAGTTGAAATATTGTCGTCATGTCCAAATGTTTTCTCCACTTTTAAATTGCATGCGACATTAAAAGAAAAAAAAAACTATTTCAATGATTCTTATATTTGGTTCAGATGAACTTTGTTTCCCTTAAAAATCATAGAATCTAATGGTATGCTTCTATGCTAGAAGTTGATAATGGTTGGCTAACGGCTTTGCTACAATTTCGTTCTTTACACTTTTCCCTGCCCATGCCCATGCCCATGTCGTGCCTGTCTTTTCTATTCCCAGATTTGTTAGAGTAGATTCGTGATAACCTCATGATTTTCCACCTGTCTGAGCATATCTGTTTTCATGGAGCATAACTCGGTGAAAACGCTGTCTGCATGTGACATATTTACTAACATGGAATAAATGAAAGCAATAAGATACTGTCAGGCGATCAATGCTTTCAATTACGTTACGCTTAAAGGAACAGTAGCACATAGTTATATAGAAAAAACAAAACGATTGCAAATAATTGTTGAAATGAATGTCAAACGTAACATGGGTAGGATAGGATACTACATGGGCATCAATATGTTTTCCTCGATTCATATGAACGGCGTTCTATATCACCCATAATGAAAAAGATGTAGTGGTACTTCTTTACTCATCGAAGTTGTACTCCTCATTTTCTCTATCGTTTACGTGCTATATGAAGATGTTGTCATGCATTTTTGTTGTTTTTAAGTTTACATGCGGTTATGTATTTTTACTTACAATAGATTTATCTTTTCTCTGTTTATTCCATATGAATTAATTTTTAAAAATGGTTATATGTTATTGTAACTATGGTTTTTCTTCTTTTATCCATTCACATATTTTCCTTTTTATTATATATCTTTTACATAAAGTATCGTCAATGTGTTCTTTCAAATTCGATATTTAAAAAAATAACTATCTATATATATATAATTATAATGTATTATACTTTTATTAGAGCAATTATTTTATGATTTTGAGTTTTATTTATATTAAAAACTCAATATAAATAAAAAGAGAGAGTGTGTGTGTGAGAGAGAGGGAGAAAAGGAGAGGGAGAGAGAGAGGGAGTGGGAGGGAGGTAGAGAGAGGTGTAGGAGGAGAGAGAGGGAGAGGGAGAGGGAGGGAGAGGGAGAGAGGGAAAGAGGGAGATGGAGGATGACATCAAGAGGGAGAGGGAGGGAGGGAGATAGAGAGAGGGAGTGAGAGACAGAGCGGGGGATAGGCTCAGCAGAGGGAGAGATAGAGAGAGAGAGAGAGAGAGGGAGGGAGAGGGAGTGAGGCAGAGAGAGAGAGGGAGGGAGAGAGAGCGAGAGAGGCAGGGGAAAGGGAGAGAGAGAGGGGGGGGGGAAGAGAGAGAGAGGGGGGGGGGAAGAGAGAGAGAGAGAGGGGGGGATGGAGTGGGAGGCAGGGAGGGAGAGCGAGGGAGGGAGAGCGAGGGAGGGAGAGAGAGAGAGAGAGAGGGAGAGGGAGGGAGGCAGTGGGAGCGAGGGAGATATAGGGAGGCAGATACACGGAGTGGTAGAGAGAGGGAGAGTGAGGGAGGGAGATAGAGAGAGGGAGGGAGATAGAGAGAGAGAGAGAGGGAGAGGAAGAGAGAGAGAGAGAGAGAGAGGGTGGGGTAGGTAGAGGGAGAGGGAGAGAGAGAAGGAGACAGCGAAAGGGGGAGGGAGGGAGAGAGAGAGGGAGGGAGAGGGAAGGCGGCAGACGGAGAGAGGGAGAGAGAGATATAGAGGGAGAGAGGGAGAGGATGGTATAGGGACAGAGGGAGAGAGAGAGAACAGGGGGGGGGGAGATAGAGGGAGGGAGATAGTAGGGAGGGACGGAGAGGGAGGGAGGGATTGGGGGGATGGAAAGCAAGAGGGAGAGAGAGAGAGAGAGAAAGAGAGGGAGAGAGGGAGAGAGGAGGGGGATAGGCAGAGTGGGAGGGAGAGAGAAGGAGGGAGGGATAGAGGGAGGGAAATAGAGAGAGAGAGAGAGAGAGTGAGGGATAGGAAGAGAGGGAGAGAGAGTGGGTGGGAGAGGGAGAGGGGGAGAGGGAGGGAGAGGGGGAGAGAGAGAGATAGAGAAAGAGAGAGAGAGAGAGAGAGAGAGAGAGAGGGAGGGACAGAGGTGGAGAGAGAGGGAGGCAGAGAGAGAAATGGAGAGAGGGGGAGGGATAGAGGGGGAGGGAGCGAGAGAGGGGGGGAGTGGGAGGGAGGGAGATAAAGGGAGGCAAATGGAGGGAGCTGGGGAGAGAGGGAGAGTGAGGGACGGAGAGAGAGAGAGGGAGGGAGGCAGAGAGAGAGAGGGAGAGAGGGGGAGGGAGATAGAGGGAGGAGGATAGGGAGGGAGATAGACGGAGAGAGGGAGATGGTGGGAGAGTGGGGGAGGGAGGGAGGGAAGGAGGGAGATAGGGAGGGAGCAGGATGGAGGTATAGAGAGAGAGAGTGAGAGGGTGGAAGATAGATGGAGGGAGGTAGAGGGAGGGAGATAGAGGGAGGAGGAGAGGGAGGGAGTGGGATTGAGAGGGAAAGGGAGAGAGAGAGAGAGAGAGAGAGAGAGAGAGAGAGAGAGAAGGAGGTAGAGGGAGGGGAAAGGTTGGTGGGAGAGATAGAGAGAGAGAGAGAGAGAGGGAGTGTCAGAGAGGAGAAATAAGGGGAGGGAGGGAGGGACAGAAGGAGGGAGGGGGAGGAAGGGAGGGAGAGAGGGAGAGGGAGGGAGATAGATTGAGGAAAGGAGAGGGAGGGGGATAGAGAGAGGGGGGAAGAGTGGGAGGGCTAGTGAGAGGGAAAGGGATAGGGAGGCAGAGAGGGAGAGAGAGAGAGAGAGGGGAGGGGGGGGGGGAGAGTCTTAGAAAGACTAATTGTAATTTGAAACATTTCTAATTAAAGTGATGAATCAAGAAAAAGTAATTGACAAAACATAAAACAATTTCAAAATCTAATAGATTCATGCAATTTTAACCATTTATTTCCACACTCAACTTTTAATTATTTTAAATTTAATTTAATTTTCAGAATGATAATTAAATGTCCTTTTAGAAAGTTTTTTTTATTAGTAAATTACCTAGCTTGTCCCTTGCTCCTTTTATGTGTTGTTATTCATTTTTTTCCAATTTAGTTATTAGTTATTTGAAGAAAAAGAATTTAATTTTAAAATATATTTGAATAAGATTATCATTTTTAGCCAAAAAAAGAATAAAACAAATTAATACTATGATCTAATGGAGTAATTAAAAAAAAAGATAAAATGGAAATTTTTCTCCTAAATTATTTTCCAAAATTACTAGAAATTCCTAAAAAAATATAATTCAATGTAATAAATAAAACCTTAGTTCTTATTAATCTTAACCCATTTCTTCTTAATCTTAACCCATTTTAAAAGGGTAGAGATTATTGAAATTTAAAAAAATTTGAGTTTAGGAGGGAAAAAAAATAAATTCTATTTTTGATGGTTAATATTTTCATTCATTGCCCATTCCAAGTACCAAGTAAAATTCTAAAGAATAATATTTTTAATTTTAAGTAATAATATTTTTCATTCTACTAATTTTCCTAAAATATCACTAAAAATTCTAGAATCTATATATAATTATTATAGATTAGAAGAATTTTACAATAATATTCTCAAACATTTTGTTTTTCAGTGAGAAAAAAATGTTGTAATGTAGTATTACAGTTCATATTCAATCAAATACGAGTGATTACATCATAAGACATTACACCCAATTCTATTTGTATTAATTTACATCATACTCAAACATTTGTTATAATTTAAAAATAAAATTTGTTTTTAAACTCATAGTATAAATATAGAATATTAAAATTTTCCTATACTAAAACTAAATTCAAGTTTTTAAAAAAAACTGATATAATTTTCAAAGATTTGTATCAATTTAAAAATAAGATTTTTTTTTTTTTGTACTCATAATATGAATATAGAATTTTAAAATTTTCCCATACTATAACTAAATTCAAATTAAAAAAAAAAATTTGATATAATTTTCACATTGGTCAATAGTATCCTTAATAAATTTATTTGTCAATAACATCCTTAATCCTTAATAAATTTATGGGTGTAAACTCTCACGCCATCCAAAATATTAAACTCTCCCATTCCTAAGTGGAACTATCTAAACACCAATGAATGTTAAAGAAAACTAGTTCAACTAATCCCCTGAATTAGACTATAATAATATTTTGTTATACATTATTTAAATTCTTAAATTTAAATTCTAGGAACTCGTAAAATGATCAATGAGACAAATGATAATATATAATCAAAGTGTAATTATTAAATAAATTAAAAAAAAAACCTCCCTTTAAATGTTAGGCATAACAGTGGCCAAAGTGGAAACACCCTCCATATATTTAGATTTTTATACTCATTTTATTAGGTATTTTATTTTTATATTTAATTCATTAAGAAGTGTCAAAATTTTTATTTAAAATATTTTTTTAATTATTTATATAAATTTAATGGAATATTATTAAATATTTTATTAATTATAATTTAGTTTTAATATAAGTTGTTTTTAGTGTTATTTTTGAAAGTTTGTAGATTTTTTGGTCTAATTTCTCTAATGTTGCTAACCATTAGCCTCACTCAAGTTGTATAATTGTTATTATCATCATCCAATTTTAAGGTCATGGCCAAACCAAACATTGATGTATGAGTTCCCTTGTTTATGGAACAAGGGACCCACCTCCGCTTAGCAATTATGTAAACCATGAGATTCAGGGTTTAAAACCCCTAGGGTCAAGCCAACACATATATAAAACAATTACTTTAAGAATTAATATAGATATGTTTTAAGCACTGATCTAACATGAGCCAAGAGGGATCGGATTTCTTCTATGTAATTTTTCATTGTTTAAATTCTATTTTTGAGTGCTATAGAGGTTACAAAAGATATGCATTAAAATGGTTTTTTTGGCTATTACTATATTTTCAAGTTTAAGTGAATATTAATTTACATTAAAATATTTGATTCATAACCCATATTGGGAATTTTATTTTATAAAACTTTAAAATATATTATTTTAACATTTTTCTCATTATAGATATATATGATGTTGATATCAGTTGTTCACATATTTTTTTAAATATATAAGTTTTAAAAATTATACTCACATAATTTTTTTTACTTCTAATTACTTTTCATGAAATTTTATTAGGTCATATGGACAACTAATTAAGCATGCATATCATATTTATTTTTTCTTCTTTATTATTGCTCACATTATTTTTCAGTTTAGAGAATATTTTATTCATATTTTAGAAGGGGATGCTTATCAACTCCATGTTGAGCAGGGAAATAATTACACGTAGCCTGAAGAATGAGTCTCTCTCCATGTTGAGCAGGGACATACTTACACATAGCCTGAAGAATGAGTCTCTCGGCTCAATTATACATAAATAAAACAAATTATTCTCTCATTTAACATATTTACAATTTAACCTCTTACTTACCAAAACAATTATATTATAAAATTATAATAACATGTCTTCAAATTATGCATTACATATGTTTAATTAGTTTTATTTTATATATTCTTTATTAAAAACTTAAGGATTAAATTTGATGGCCATTTACCCATTTTTCCACTTTTAATACAGTTTATTTTGAAACAAACACGTCAAGGTCAACTTGCAAATAATTTTTTAAAATGTCAAAATGACGGGCATATATATATATATATATGAAAATGCAATATTTGTACTTTAAAAAATAATACTCATATTTCTGTTTTGCATACTCCGCTTCCTACCTAGGAGATGCTTCTGTTTACATATGAATATGGGAACCCTAGCTAGGCTATGCTTATTTTTCATTGAATATGGGAACACAACATTTCTTGGATTTTCTGTTTCATTGAATATGGGAACCCATCATTTCTTGGCTTTTCTATTTCATTGATTTGTCATTAGTTCCCTAAATTTGAAAGTTTATTAGTGGGTATCTCAATTTCTAGGAATATCTCCGCAGGAAAATTTTGGCTAATTTTAAATATGATAGCTATTGTTTTTGTTTACTGCATAACAGATTTTATTATTTTTTTCTCTTTTGCAAACGATTCACTTCTACTCGGTTTTATTCTCCTTAATCATCATTTAAGCCAATCTTTTGTCACTGCAGCATCAAGTTCTGGAAGGAAATTCAATGATTCTTATATTTGGTTCAGATGAACTTTGTTTCCCTTAAAATTCATAGAATCCAATGGCATTCTTCTATGCTAGATGTTGATAATGGTTGGCTAACGGCTTTGCTGGAGGTTGTTTGCTATAATTTCGTTCTTTACACTTTTCCCTGCCATGCCCATGCCCATGTCGTGCCTGTCTTTTCTATTCCCAGATTTGTTAGAGTAGATTCATGATAACCTCATGATATCCCACCTGTCGAGCATATCTGTTTTCATGGAGCATAACTCTGTGAAAACGCTGCCTGCATGTCACATATTTACTAACAGTTGTAGCCAACATGGAATAAATGAAAGCAATAAGATACTGTCACACGATCAATACTTTCAATTACGTTACGCTTAAAGTAACAGTAGCACATAATTATATAGAAAAAACAAAACGATTGCAAATAATTGTTGAAATGAATGTCAAACGTAACATGGGTAGGATAGGATACTACATGGCCGTCAATATGTTTTCCTCAATTCATATGAACGGCGTTTTATATCACCCATAATGAAAAAGATGTAGTGGTACTTCTTTACTCATCTAAGTTGTACTCTTCATTTTCTCTATCGTTTACGTGCTATATGAAGATGTTGTCATGCATTTTTGTTCTTTTTAAGTTTACATGCAGTTATGTATTATGGGTTTTACTTACAATAAATTTATCTTTTCTCTGTTTATTCGACATGAATTAATTTTTAAAAATGCTTATATTTTATTGTAATTATGGTTTTTCTTTTTTTAACCATTCACATATTTTCCTTTTTATTAGATATCTTTTACATAAAGTATGGTCAATGTGTTCTTTCAAATTCTATATTGAAAAAAATAACTATATATATATAAAATTATAATGTATTATATTTTTATTAGAGCAATTATTTTATGATTTTGATTTATATTTATATTTGAAACTCAATATAAATAAAAGGAGAGAGAGTGTGTGAGAGAGAGAGAGGGAGAAAAGGAGAGGGAGAGAGAGAGGGAGTGGGAGGGAGGCAGGAGGGAGAGAGAGGCAGAGAGGGAGGGACGGAAGCAGAGGGAGGTAGATAGAGGTGTAGGAGGAGGGAGAGGGAGAGAGGGAAAGAGGGAGCTGGAGGATGAGTTCAAGAGGGGGACAGAGGGACGGAGATAGAGGGAGGGAGTGAGAGAGAGAGTGGGGGATAGGCTCAGGAGAGGGATATAGAGAGAGAGAGAGTGGGGGATAGGCTCAGGAGAGGGAGATAGAGAGAGAGAGAGAGGGAGGGAGAGGGAGTGAGGCAGAGAGAGAGAGAGGGAGGGAGAGGGGGAGAGAGGGATAGAGGGAGAGAGAGAGACAGAGAGAGACAGAGTGAGAGAGGGAGAAAGAGAGAGACTGAGAGGCATTGGAGAGGAAGAGAGAGAGGGGGGGACAGAGAGAGAGAGAGAGGAAGATAGAGAGAGGGAGAGGGAGGGGGTGAGTGGGAGCGAGGGAGAGAGAGATAGGGAGAGGGATCGAGGTAGTGGGAGCGAGGGAGATATAGGGAGGAAGATAGAGGTAGCGGTTGAGAGAGGGAGAGCGAGGGAGGGAGAGAGGGAGAGAGAGAAGGAGAGAGCGAGAGAGGGAGGGAGGGAGAGAGAGAGAGAGGGAGGGAGAGAGAGAGAGGGAGAGGGTGGTAGAGGGGGGGAGGGAGAGGGTGGTAGAGGGGGGGAGGGAGAGGGGGGGATGGAGGCAGAGAGCGAGAGAGGGAGAGATAGAGTGAGAGGGAGAGGGAGGGAGATATAGGGAGGGAGGGAGGGAGGGAGATATAGGGAGGGAGGGAGGGAGGGAGATATAGGGAGAGAGGGAGAGAGAGAGTGGGAGGGAGAGGGAGAGGGAGGGAGAGGGGGAGAGAGAGAGAGATAGAGAAAGAGAGGGAGACAGTGAGGGAGGGAGGGAGGGAGGGAGGGGGGGGGTGAGCGAGAGAAAGAGAGAGAGAGAGAGGGTGGGGAGCGAGAGAAAGGGAGAGGGAGGGAGAGAGAGGGAGAGGGAGGGAGGGAGGGAGGGAGATAAAGGGAGGCATATGGAGGGAGTCAGAGAGAGAGAGAGAAGAGAGATAGATAGGGAGAGGGAGAGAGAGGGGGGGATAGGAAGAGGGAGAGGGAGAGAGAGAAGGAGAGAGGGAGAGAGAGGGGGGGATAGGGAGAGAGAGAGAGAGAGAGAGGGAGGGGGAGGAACAGAGGGGGAGAGAGAGAGAGAGAGAGGGAGGGAGAGGGACAGAATGAGAGGGAGGGAGAGGGGGAGAGATAGAGAGGGAGAGGGTGCGAGAGAGGGAGGGAGGGAGGGAGAGAGGGAGAGCTAGAGAGGGTGGGAGGGAGGGAGAGCTGGAGAGGGAGGGAGGTAGTGGGAGGGAGGGAGAGCGAGGGACGAAGATAGAGAGAAAGAGGGAGTGGGAGAGATAGAGAGAGAGAGAGGGAGTAGAAAAGATAAAGAGAGGGAGAGAGGGATGGGGAGATATATATATAGAGAGAGAGGGGATGGAGGGAGAGAGCAAGAGAGGGAGGGAGAGAGCGAAAGGGAGAGCAAGGGAGATAGAGGGAGGGAGGGAGAGGGACGGAGAGATAGATAGATAGAGTGTGAGGGAGGCATTGGGAGGGACGGGAAGCCAGAGGGATAGAGAGAGAGAGAAAGGGAGAGGGAGTGAGAGAGGGAGGGAGATGGAGAGAGAGAGAGAGAGAAGGAGGGAGAGGGTGGGTGGGAGAGCGAGAGAGAGAAGGAGGGAGAGGGTGGGTGGGAGAGCGAGAAGGAGGGAGAGGGTGGGTGGGAGAGCGAGAAGGAGGGAGAGGGAGGGGGAGAGAGTGGGAGGGTTAGTGAGAGGGAAAGGGAGAGGGAGTGAGAGAGGGGGGGGAGGGCGAGGGAGAGAGAGAGAGAGAGAGTCTCAGAAAGACTAACTGTAATTTGAAACATTTCTAATTGAAGTAATGAATCAAGAAAAAGTAATTGACACAACATAAAACAATTTCAAAATCTAATAGATTCATGCAATTTCAACCATTTATTTCCACACTCAACTTTTAATTATTTTAAATTTAATATAATTTTCAGAATGATAATTGAATGTCCTTTTAGAAAGTTTTTTTTATTAGTAAACTACGTATCTTGTCCCTTGCTCCTTTTATGTGTTGTTATTCATTTTTTTTCCAATTTAGTTATTAGTTATTTGAAGAAAAATAATTTACTTTCAAAATATATTTGAATAATATTATCATTTTTAGCCAAAAAAAAATAATAAAACAAATTAATACTATGATCTAATGGAGTAATTAAAAAAAAATGATAAAATGGAACTTTTCCAAAATTACTAGAAATTCCTAAAAAAATATAATTCAATGTAATAAATAAAAACTTAGTTCTTCTTAATCTTAACCCATTTCTTCTTAATCTTAACCCATTTTAAAAAGGTTGAGATTATTGAAATTTAAAAAAAAAAATGAGTTTAGGAGGGAAAAAAAAGAAACTCTATTTTCGTTTTTTAATATTTTCATTCATTGCCCATTCCAAGTACGAAGTCAAATTCTAAAGAATAATATTTTTAATTTTAACTATTAATTTTTTTCATTCTACTAATTTTCCTAAAATATCACTAAAAATTCTAGAATATATATATATATAATTATTATAAATTAGAGGAATTTTACAATAATATTCTCAAACATTTTGTTTTTCAGTAAGAAAAAAATGTTGTAGTATTACAGTTCATATTAAGTCAAATACGAGTGATTACATCATAATACATTACACCCAATTTTATTTGTATTAATTTACATCATACTCAAACATTTGTTTTAATTTAAAAATAATTTTTTTTTTTTAACTCATAGTATAAATATAGAATTTTAAAGTTTTCCTATACTAAAACTAAATTCAAGTTTTAAAAAAAAAATGATATAATTTTCAAACATTTCAATCAATTTAAAAATAAGATTTATTTTTTTAATACTCATAATATGAATATAGAATTTTAAAATTTTCCCATACTACAACTAAATTCAAATAAAAAAAAAAAAAATTGATATAATTTTCACATTGGTCAATAGTATCCTTAATAAATTTGTTTGTCAATAACATCCTTAATCCTTAATAAATTTATGGGTGTAAACTATCACGCCATCCAAAATATTAAACTCTCCTATGTATAACTATAACTGTCTAAATACAAATTAATGTGAACTAAAACTAGTTGAATTAACGCCATCCAAAATATTCAACTCTCCCATTCCTAAGTGGAACTATCTAAACACCAATGAATGTTAAAGAAAACTAGTTCAACTAATCCCTTGAATTAGACTATAATAATATTTTGTTATAAATTATTTAAATTCTTAAATTTAAATTCTAGGAACTGGTAAAGTGATCAATGAGACAAATGATAATATGTAATCAAAGTGTAATTAGTAAATAAATAAAAAAATAACCTCCCTTGAAATATTAAGTCATAACAACGGTCAAAGTGGAAACACCCTCCATATATTTAGATTTTTATACTCATTTTATTAGGTATTTTATTTTTATATTTAATTCATTAAGAAGTGTCAAAATTTGTATTTAAAATATTTTTAATATAAGTTGTTTTTAGTGTTATTTTTGAAAGTTTGTAGATTTTTTTGGTCTAATTTCTCTAAAATCCACATACTCTACATTCTCTAGTTTTGAACTTGCAACCTCTTAGGAGGAAAGACATGTTGCTAACCATTAGTGTAACACACATATAGCTATAAACTTACCACATAAAAAAAATCATTATAGTTATTTCTAACCTTTGAACTATTAACGATGTCATCATATGTTAATGGATCTATTAATTTCTACAGCTGGAATTATCACATCTAATCTCGTTCTTCAATACTGTGATTTGTTACATTGTTGTACTGCGGTGGTAAGGTTTTCTTAATTGGCTCTACGCTTTCTGGCTTTTATGATGACTCACATCATTTACTTCGCTTTTAATAATATGTACCCAGAAAATTATTGATTCCGGCCATGGCATTAAGCCTTAAATGAAACCTTATGAATTTTTTCATACATGTCATCTCGGATTTGACAAGTCTTTCATTGCACAAACGATTTTGGTGTGGGATTGATTTTCCGGCAATAAATTCAGTTCCACCGCCTTACACTTGGTGTCCTACCCACCGTTGATCAGATTTAATCCCATAGTAATTAAGCACTAGGGTTAGCTAATGACCTCGGGGTCGTAACTGAATTCCTAGTTCATTGTTGTGCTTAGTTGATGGTTCTGGAGGCGGTTCTGCTTGCCCCAGGGTTTGCAACAGACTTCAACAAATTCCTGGTGGTCGACAATGGAATGGTGACCTCCAAAGAGGCTTCCTTCGACATCAGGTACTCAATCTTCCTCTATAAGACTTCCTTGCAGTTCTACGCAGAATTTTTAGTTTCTCAGTATGCGATGGGTTGATGAACTATTTAAGCTTTCGGAAGTTTTCTTGTTTATCCGCCGCAGCCCACTCGGGTAGGCTGTGCCCTCATGAATTTTTCTTTCTGTTCTCTTAATTTTGTTGCAAATCTATTGAATTTGCTGGTAGAAGTGACTGGTGCTCTTTGGCTTCCACCATTCCCCGAGGAACTACAGGTATTGCTCTCTTGTTCTTTGGTTCTATTTACAACTGTGGAGACGGGTTAAACCCCTTTTTTCTTCGTTTTATTTTTAATGAAATTTTCGTCCTGTTTATAGGTACTATCCATTTTCCTCCTACCCGTTCAGGATTCTTGGCTATCCCATGGTTCCATTTGCGAGAAAAGTCTAATCCTTGCTTCTATATACATGTACCTTGTTGTTGACGGGGTATGGATCCCTTAGATTTTTCCTTGACTGGAATGTCTTGTTAGTGGTAGTTTTTATTGGGATGGATAACGGTTTTAAACCTATAGCCTTGTTTCAAAGTCGACTACTGTTTATTTTTCAGTGTATATTGAGAGTATAGCCGGGGTTTACGGCTACATGCCAGGTAGTCTATATCATACTCTGACATTCTCAAAAGAATTTCTTTTTTTAAGGGTTTCCATTTCAAATTTAATGTGTATAATTTCACAGTTGCAGACTGGCCGGGGTTTTTACTCACCCGTGCTCTTTTCTTGTTAAGTTTTTTCGAAATAATCCCTTGACAGCTTAGGGTTCCAAACTGGTTCCTCTATTTTTTTTTTTTTTATATCAAGGTATTTATCTGGAAGCTTGTGAAGCATGCATTTCTATGTAAATTTACGTGTGTCTTTACTATTTTTCCCATTTCCTGCACTCATGAACAAACAAGCTGGAACATATATTGTAGATTTCCGTTGCAATTGATTTATCGGTGTAATGTGGTGTGCCATGAGACTCTTGTCTGTATATTTCCTAGTTTTCTTTGATGGCGGCCCTTCCGGGGTTTATTTATTATGTTTCCTGCATTATCTACTTATGGTGTTATATGCTTCTATGCTTATGAGGGTTTCTATGGTTGCATGCTGATAACTCCTTGTTCGTTGCTGTAAAATTTCCTTAGACTTTTCTATTTTCATATTTTTCGTTAATAAGGCTGGCACCTATGCCGGACACTATTCATTTGGTAAAAAACTGGGTTAATCTATGGTTCTTTTTTTTGTTTAAAGAAAGCTACAGGTGTCCGGACCACCAGTTCATCCATGTTTATCATAGATAGGAGGGCGACCTACCGAGAAGCCTGGGTTTTCAGGCACTATGGGTTAACGACCCACCTAAAATTACATTCTCTATTTTTATTATTTACTCCTATAGTATTAGCTGAGGGAAAATATTTTGAAATTGTTATACACATGTTTATTCGATACTTGATAAGCTTTTACTCTATACTACCATCTACTCATTTCTGGTAAGAAGAGTCTAGTTTCAATTACTATTTCAATTAATTGTACAGAACAGGATTACCTAATTTTCATCTGTTGTAAGTTACCAGAACAATTAAAAATAATAAATACTATTGCATTTACCTTTTTTCCACAAAAAAGATCTACTTAATACAAACAATCTTAACTGTAATAGGAACAACCTTTCTTGTACCTTTTTAAGAGAGAAAAATAACTGCATTTTACTCATCTGAGTCTAATATGACTGATGGTGTTTGTTGCCTCCCTTCCATGAGTTGGGGCAATTACATCCTGCAACTCTCCCCCGTGCTTCAAGACTGGGCCTTTGTTGAACACAGAATTCTGGAGGAGAAACTCGGGACAATCCGATCCAATTCTCCAACTCCAGTGAAACAGTAATTCTGGGGAGAACTCGAGACAATCCGGTCCAATTCTCCAACCCAGAGGACAGTCTGTTCTGAAAAATCCCTTTTCCAGAGTGACAGAGTTCCTTTCTTCACACAGAACCCCAAACTCTCCTCAGAATTCCTTATTTATTCCAGAGTTTTCTCTGGGTAGCTATGGAACTGTTTTTCTGTTCAACTAACTCCAGATCTTGATTTACTTTTACCATCAATTTTTACTCATGAAACTAATTTCACAAGAAAAATTTTATTCAATATCAAAAATTGATTTTGTTTCAAATATTCTAATTGAAATAAAACAACAGCCATAATTAATCCATAATTAATAAAAGTCTAACCATTTGTCAACAGCTAAGACAGTGGTTACAGTTTTCCCCCTCTGGAAGAGAACACCGTCCCCGGTGTTCTTATTTTAATTCAACCAAAAAGCCTAGGATAAGCTTCATGGACAAAACTCTCATCTTCCCAGGTGGCCTCCTCCGGTCCAAAGTGCTTCCATTGCACTTTAACCTGGGGGATGGCTCATTTCCGGAGCATGATTTCCCTTCGGTCGATTATACTGTGAGACTCGACCAGAAATTCTCCGTCCAGTTCTACCGGGACACAATAGACTTATGTTAATTATATAAGTCTTTAACATCATATTATTATTTTTTTTTTTCAACCATTATGCTCACCCACTACCTGAATGTTCTTCCAATAGATTATGTGTCTTGGATCATGAATATATCATTTTAATAATGATACATGAAATACATTATGCACCCAAATATGGCTAGGAAGAGCTAAGCGATACCTACTGGTCCTACTCTTTCCAGTATCTGGAAAGGACCACAAAACCGAGGCACTAATTTTGCACAAGATGCCCATCTTAATGTACTTTTCTTTGGCTTAATTCTTACATACACGTGATCTCCAACTTCATATTCACGGTATGACCTTTTTTTATCTGCATACACTTTCTGCCTATCCTGTGCTTCTTTCAAATTCTATCTAATTTTCTTTACTTCTGCTTCCATTTCCGCTAACATGTCTGGTCCTAACATGAGTTTAGTCTTGGGACTACTCCAATTAATGGGAGTTCTGCACTGCCGCCCATATAGCGCTTCAAATGGGCTCATCTTTAACGATTCTTGGTAACTGTTGTTATAGGCAAACTCTATCAAGTGTATATATTTGTAACACCCCCAAGTTCTATGCTTTTCAAATTAGACATTTGAACATACATCCATAAGGGAGTGGACCCCAATGGATAATTGTTATGTGGATATGGTTAAATACTTAATTATGAAAAATAAATAAAATATTGTGCATGCACTATGACCAGATGAGAAAGTGAGATCACATGCCTAATCCATGAGGTAATGGAAAAGGAAAAGACTTTCCCCAAATCTTTCAAAAATCCTTGAAAGAAATTATTTCTAATTTAGATTTTTGAGGAAAAATCTAAATTTCCCCAATGAAGAGGAGTAGTTGGGAAGAGGTGAGAAAAAGCTGGAAAAGCTGAGGAAAAGCTTAAAGCAGCTTTAAAGGGTCTCAAAATGGGAAGCCTAGGCTAAACAGGAATAAAGCATCCTGAAATTCTGGACGCAGAATTGGAAACAGGCTTGGGGAAAGCACAGCTTAAATAAGCTGCTCCAGAACAGATTGAGGCTAGTCTGTTCTGGGGAGGATCTCTGCTCGGGGGTGAATCCTGGGAGATAAAGAGGATTCTAAGGTTGGGAGGACTGGTCATAATAGAGGTGTGCATGCATTAATTTTGAGATATCTGTAAGTCTGTGTTAATCATATCCCTGGTTTATGGAATTGTGATGTTATATTCCTTTATGCAATTTATGACATTGTGATGTTATATTCCTTTATTCAATTTATGAAATTTTGATGTTATAGTACATTATAGAATGTATGAATTATTATGTTATGTTGCATTATGCAACTGCTAGATGGATTTATGGTTCAGTAACTTATGTAATTGCAACTACAGCTATTGCCAGTAGAGACAAATGGTTGGGTGTAGAGATGAGTACATTGAAATAATGAGGTTTGAGATGCTAGATCAATTGAGCAGCCAATATAATAGCTATGTATAGGTATAGATGGCTATCCTGTAAAGGAGTATTTAATTTCTGTGTGTGTAAACAGAAGAGGTTAACAAAACCAGTACCCATGAACATTAAGTGCCAAACAACTAAATCTATCATAACAATACTGAGGGTATAGAATTCACTGTGATCAATAACAGAAAATAGGAAACAACAACCCTCAGCTGTGTTACAATGGAAAGAATTGATAAAAATTAGAATTTACAATATTCTATTAAATGTAATGGTACACATATGGAAGTAGAAGTTGAACCCTAACTAAGTACGAGGATCTAAGAGTAGGGATTCAAAACTATCCAGTTCAGTATTCTCTCCCTCCCTTGGAGGGAAGCAAGAGGAGATGTTTCCTAGTTTCCATGGAACAGCTGAATCTGTACCATAGTGTCACACATGTTGAAGGGTTATAACAGACAAATAAGGGGGGAAAAAGCCTATTGAAAAATCTATTGTGTAATAACAGTTTGTGTGAGGGAAGATTGTAAGCATGTGTAAAATACCATGAGTAGAGCATCTGGTTACCATCCATAGAACTACTGGGAAAGTAGTGGAGCAATGGTGGTGAACTGCGTAGGGATAGATGTATGCGAGGAGGCATACATCTATACTTCGATGCTGAAACTTTAACATATTGAAAAGATTAGTAGGCCAGCACACTGGGAAGTTTGATTAAGGGCCTAGTGATCATCCTGCACAGAAAACCTGAGAAATACAAAGTAAAATATACAGATATATAAGTCTACTATATGAACTGAGAAGAGGGGAGGTCAGGCCCAAAAGCAAAAGAAAAAAAATCCTCATGGAAATTCTTGTATGCCAGGGCTGTCTGTAAGTACTAAAAAGAATCTCAACCCTGGATAACAGTCTGCATTGTAGGTGATTCAGTATAAAAACTAAAATTGTTACCGACGCATAAAGCGGAGAATATTGAGTTATGTTATATGGGTAGCACTCGTCAGAGGGGTGATGAGTATAGACATATTAGGAATATAGACCTTAAGAGAGACATGTTGAATCTCATTCGGAGAAAAAGGAACCTCTTATAGAAGAGGAGTTAAGAAAGTGAGGAGGAGTAACCATGAGGTATAATGGATGTTACTAAATAATAACATAATCCCATGATATAGAAAAAAAAAAATGGGTTTGGGAGACGTGACAAATGGTATCGGAGCAAAGTTCAAACATTGGGCAAGATATGTGCTCACAAAGAAAAGGTTAACTGTTATAAATTTTATGAATATATTTCCTCAAATAGCTTGAATATACTTTCAGGTATACTTTCAGGTATACATGTAACTTATAATGGGTTTAAAACTGGAAACCAGTATCCCTCAGAAAAATAGTATTTCGATGTAAAATAATAGAGTATGATTGTTTCTTTACTCGAGCTATATATATATATATATATATATATATATCCATAATGCTAAAAAATATTGTAGACAAATATTGTCTACATACAAATAGAAGAAAGAAAAAAAAACATTATAACATGAAATTCGAGATCTGTTCTATAGCAAGAAATTCTAGTTATAGGAACCCCAGAATCTCGAAACCAAAGTCAGTTTAAATCTGAGGTTACTTGGCCTCTACAGATGATTAAATTTTTTTGTTATGTTCCCTGTAGATATACAAAATGACAGGATATGCCTATGTGTATGCTAGAGAAAAAAATTATAGTAGCATCGGAATATGTAAATGGTATGTAGCAGAAAGGAAGAAAACAAGATATTAGATTTTAAATTGCGGTTATAATTATTCTAATACTTACAACCTTTATAGACTGCATATATTACCATCCTGACAATTATAATGGTGTTAGGAAAAAATATATATATATATATATTCTTACTTCTTGACTAAACTATAACCTAGCAAAATCATTGCCTTATAATGAATGTCCTCTAGGCAAGTGCTATCAAGTATATATTATGGTATATCCAAAGACGAGTGGAATTTAAAAATATGCATTATGGATCATGTAGCTATAAATTCTTATCAAACTCCAAAACAAAGCCTCACTAAAGAGGGGTTAAAGTATTCCTAGAAATCATAGAGCATGTTATGTGTTAATGTATTCACTAACTATTGAATTACATGTCATGGTTATAGATAAAAGCTAGGATGAAAGGAACTATAGGTATAATTATAAATCGATTATAGGTGAATTTTATATCAAAATGAAACATCTATAGTACAATAGAAATGGGAGGTTGGTCAATTGCAGATTGTGGTATGTTCTGAACTTTTTGGTTATTCTACTTTCTGATGGTATGAATTGGCTACATATATAAAAATGATAGCAGTTAACTGGGGCAAAAATAACCAGGACAGAAGTAAGATAGTAAAATCTGCGTGACAGGAAAAGTAGAATTTTATTATATATGATTAAAGTAGAATTGAGCAAGGTATATACTACATCTCTAGATCTATCATCTAACATTGAAATCAGTATAGTAGCCAAGCCTCAAAATATAAATTTCATCCTTATAGTCAAGCATGAGAAAATGCATATAGGCATGCATACAAGAGTACTACTACATGCACCCATGTAAGGGTAAAAGTATAAGCTTATATATATATATATATATATATATATATATATTTGAAAGAGTAACATTTGAAATTTTCAATGGTACTAAATTTAAATAAATGAAACACCATAATGAGAATTTCCTTTATTTTTTTAAAGGACATACAAGTCAAATAAAATTCTATACTAATTCTAAACGATGATAGTTTCCAATCTAGAGATATATATATGTCAATAAGAATTTTATGTATAACACCTTATAAAGCTATGAATAAATAATTCAAGAAAATGTAAATATGGTGGTATTCCATTTATAACCCAAAAGTGGATGTATACATATAAACCTATACAGCTAGGAAATAGGGTAAGAAATTAGAATAAGGCCGATAGTATAACTTCCGTGCACGACTTTATTTCTTTATATTCAAACATAATGGAATCGATGTTAAGGGTATTAACATTTGTGAAGTCGGTAATGATATATATACCACTACCGCAAGGTTATAATGCGACCAATACGCGCCCAGATTGCTCTGCACGATTTATATGGATCCCAGTCTATAATGGTGGGACGGCGCCGTGGCGGGTTTGACTGCAAATTATACTATGGACTCGTTTCATAAACCGATATACATTATATAAAAGCACGCAGTCTCAAATAATAATTGCAAATAGGTTTTGTGTTTCGCACAGATTTGGTATGCGTTATACCTGTACATTTAAACCGTTCGGTAAAGAAGATAGAATATATATATCTGAATTCGTGCCAGTAAATAGAAAACCCTAATAATGAACCGTATTTATCCATTTTATCAGAGTAAAAAGGAAAGGTCAGATCGATTCAGGGTATTAGGATGGAGCATAATTATGATATATGTGTACACAAACGATAAACACCAGAAGATTTCCGCAACATATAAATTCTGTTAAATGGGGATGATAACTATATGATCGCTATAGCTAATTGAAAAATAACCAAGCAACTATAGATCTGCGTGTTAGTTCGTTAAAACATTCCGCCGGGGTTATAACCCAAACGAGACGCTCAGAAATCTCTGACGGCGGTACTCAAAGGCACGTTGAAGATTTTGTGCGAATGTTAAACCAGAACATCCGGGAGAAACCGATTCCACGCCAGCACAATGGTTCCTGTCAAACGTGACTGCCGAGATAAAATAGCAGATTGGGTTAATATCGTTTGATATACAGACATATATATATATCGGTATAAAAACAAAACAAAAAAAAATAAAAGCCGGTACTGATATTAACACCGAGTGACACACCAACCAATAAGCAGTTCAGTGACTGTTGTAAATGCGGTAAATTTTGCTCAGGGAGGTGGACGGTCGACACAGTAAGTCGGTCCCCGTTCCTCGCTTGAACCAGTCAACAAGAAAAAAAACAAGCAACCAGTAAATTAAGATCAAAACTATTGGCGAGATTAGAAATGGATGAATCCTAATCTCCTTTGACTCCGACCATCAAACCAGAGCAAACGTAGGTAACGTAACAGAAACCTACAGTAAACTCAGTCGAACGTTGGAAAGTTCGATCGATAACAACACGATATAAATGCATCACATGGAATCATAACACAACTCTTAAAAATCGAAAGTATCAACTTAGGGTTTATCTGTCAATCCAGACCCCTTGCTCGGACGCGCGCCCAGAAGCAAATGTTCCCGGTGGGTAACCCAGGGAATACCTACAAGGTTTCGATACAGGTCATAGATACGGACCTGCAGAATTAACCGAGAGGCTCGGACGAGAGGCCGACTCCCTGTCTGGGAGAAAGATGTAATAGAGGCTCTGCCTCTGGGAAGAAAATAGAGAAAAAAAAACGGCCTGGTCATTTGGTCGACCGAAGGGTCTCGGGTTAAAAAGGAAGATCATACCCTAATTTCATCGTTCAGAAACCGCAGAGAGTCCCGAGGGGATTGGGAAACCCTAGCTTAATTGACAGAAGAGTACACGGGAACGGTAATGATTTCAGTAGTTGAACTGACAAACGTCGAGCTACCACTGAACCGGGACCGCGGTACTCCGCTCTTTACTCTCCAGAAGGACACCTTGTTCCTGCACAACAGAGCCAGCGAAACATTATAAATTTCGTAAACTGCAAACCTAGAGGTACTGCATTCGGCGTTCGGCGGCCAGACAACTACCATGCCGTAAGGTCCTGGCGCAGAAGGCTTACTGCATGAGCTGGAGAAGAGGGCCACGCCGTGGTTACTTCTGCGAGACGGCAATTAGCATCATCCCTGGCAGGGTTCGAACCATGGATGGACACGTTCCCCAGCTTCATCATTCCAACGCCGAAAGTGTTGACAGTTCGGGGTACTGAAAGATCACGCTACACAATATGCCCGGGATGTAATTCTCTATGATCAGTAAACGCATGATATCTATGGATACACACAAAAAAAAAAAAAAAAAAAAAAAAAAAAAAGAATTGGAGGGCAAGTAAAGAAATCTCTTACCTAATGCTAGGAATCGAAACCGGTACACATACCTAGTACATGCGCCCTCTCACATTTATAATTACGAGGATCCATATGTATGTATGGGATATAACACAGTGGTATATATATATATATATATATAAGTTGATATTTGTATACAGTTGCACGACCTTTTCAACCCACCTTGCTTAAATATAATTGTAAATGATCTTGATAAGTAAGGATGTTATATAAAGGTATATATACTATATACAAATCTCCTAGGTATGGTACATGTAGTTATACAGTTGTAACGCATGGTGATGCACATTCCAAACCTTTGGTTGGAATATATATAGGTATTATATACAATAGTGGGTAATATTTATATATATAGTGGAAATATGTATTTGAGATGAGTTAAATATAAATGGAATGTTGGGGTATACGATCACCATATAACAAGGCGGATAGTTGGGTTATCCATTTTTATAGTTATACACCTATTTCAAGCGTATAGGTGGGTATATTCCGAAACATCAAACCAAGGGGTATAGTAAACCTATATATATGTATGAGGGGTGCGCATTGAATAAATATTTCTATGTGGCCTAGATATATATATAGGTGGCCTATATATATATATATATATATATATATATATATATGATTGTATGCATATGTATCTATAGGTGCACTCAAGAAATTATGGTTAGGGTTACATATACATACAAGGACAGAAGCAACATATGGGAAGGATTATTAGAGAATATATATGCCATTGGTAAATGTATTAAACTATAAACAAAAATATCTCATGAGAATGTATATGTATAACTAAATTTGGGATCAAGAAATTTAGTTGGAATGTCAAAATGTTATTAGGATGAGAAAAATGTTAGATGGAAAAAAAAAAAGTTACACACGTATATATATATCATTTGGGTAAATGAATATACCCTTTGAGCATTCCATGAAATAAAACACAAAAACAATAAGGGGTATCGAAAAATATATGAAATATATATAGATATCAAAGTATATATAGATATCGAAGTGCGCCTTTTCTAAGTGTTATTAAAGTGGATATGGACATAGCTATATCTATAGTTTTATTAGAATGGAAGTAACATATGGATGTGGTTTTAATCAATTGAGTGTACCATATATATATATGGGTGTATTGAAGTAAAGTTAAACTATAGTTTATTAAGTGGAGGTAAACATATATATGGATTGATATATATTGTGCGGAAGGGTACACAAATGTCAATTTAATTCTAATTCAATAATATACACATATGGATTGTGTATAAGCTACGAGTATGATTTATAGTTATATATATATATATCCACAATATATATTGGTCACTCAGTAGCAGAGGTATGGAAAATAGTAGAAAAAAACAAAACAAAACAAATACAGATTTAAAAATAAAAGCATGAGAGATTTATGGGTTGCTTTTGCTAGAAAAAAAAATAGAATGCTTTTATGCATTAGAAAGGAAGGAATTCTTTTATGACTCAGGAAAAAGTTTGAATAATTTTGTGAGTTATCAAATCCTCTCCATTTTAATTAATTCTATTATATAAGCCTATGAGAGAAATAGAAGAGGATAATTAGCAAAGCATGAACATACAATTAAAAGTAAATACCTAAATTCTGGTGAGTCTTTGAAAAAGGGGAAACTGTGTCAAATTTGTTTTTGACATTATCAAGTATTAATACTTGTGAATGTGATGAACTATAGAAATTACATTTATCACTATAAAAGGAAACATGTATTCACACTATAAAATTTTAATTGGTGTAAATTTATTAAAGTTAAATTTTCTTGAGTTTTAAAATTTAAGACAGGAAAATAGTGTGAAATCATACAGCTACAAACCGAGAGAAAAGAAGGTGAGCTGTATTTGGACTTGGGTGTGGGGGAAACCCATGAGATCCAAATTTCTTCACGTAAGTTTTGAAGAATTGAATTATAGACATTATTGACTAGTCTGGTTATTTCTAATTAAATTGATTGACAAAAAGAAACAATGAAAAGATACTAGAAGTACAGCTATAAAATGAGAAGGGGTAAGCATAACCATGCATATGATACAATTGTTTCTCTCATTTATGAGTACTAATGAAAAAGTTGTAAAATTGTTTAGCCAAGTGTGTAACAGGAAATTGGACACTCTGGAAACAAAGAGGAAAAAGGTGAAGATAAATCACCTAGAAAATCCAGAAAAGCTGAACTGGATCAAGTTGAGTGAGGAAGGAATCTCACTGAAAAACAAGAAAAGATAAGTAGTGTACTAAAAGTGCACTAAACTATTATGAACCTGAACGGTTTGATTAATAACTGAATTTCTTAAATTATTGAAATACAGAAGGCTGTTGTGAATTATCAATTATATGTACCTGATATTACTTACATTGGTATGAATTGTGGACAGAGAAACCAGAATAAAAGTTCTTCCAAACAGACTTCTTGCAAAGAAGTAGGAAGAAAATCAACTGCATAAGGCATCAGTAAATAGAGTGGAGGCAGTAGAATACTCTCCTGGAAACTAATGGCTTATAAATTAGCCCTACCATTGCTTACTAAATTTCCTGATATATTTCATGTCTCCTTGTTGGAAAAGAAAATTTATAATTTTTACATGATGCTTCTCACATGATTGATTTGAAATGTGGTCCAGATGGAACCAGAAGAGGAATTTCCTTCTAGAGTCACTTCAAAGGTGAAAGCGAGAAGGAATTGAATTGCGAAAACGAACAGTAGCTAGAGTAAAGGTGCAGTGGAGCACTTTACTGCTGAAAAGCTACATGGAACAGAGAAGCTAAGATGATGGAAAAGCATTCATAATTAAGTTCAAAATGAACTAAGTCGATAGTTGTCAACACCGAAGACGGTGTTTATTTTCAGAGGGGGAATATGTAACACCCCCAAGTTCTATGCTTTTCAAATTAGACATTTGAACATACATCCATAGGGGAGTGGACCCCAATGGATAATTGTTATGTGGATATGGTTAAATACTTAATTATGAAAAATAAATAAAATATTGTGCATACACTATGACCAGATGAGAAAGTGAGATCACATGCCTAATCCATGAGGTAATGGAAAAGGAAAAAGAATTTCCCCAAATCTTTCAAAAAAATCCTTGAAAGAAATTATTTCTAATTTAGATTTTTGAGGAAAAATCTAAATTTCCCCAATGAAGAGGAGTAGTTGGGAAGAGGTGAGAAAAAGCTGGAAAAGCTGAGGAAAAGATTAAAGCAGCTTTAAAGGGTCTCAAAATGCGAAGCCTAGGCTAAACAGGAATAAAGCATCCTGAAATTCTGGACGCAGAATTGGAAACAGGCTTGGGGAAAGCACAGCTTAAATAAGCTGCTCCAGAACAGATTGAGGCTAGTCTGTTCTGGGGAGGATCTCTGCTCGGGGGTGAATCCCGGGAGATAAAGAGGATTCTAAGGTTGGGAGGACTGGTCATAGTAGAGGTGTGCATGCATAAATTTGGAGATATCTGTAAGTCTGTGTTAAACATATCCCTGTTTTATGAAATTTTGATGTTATATTCCTTTATGAAATTTATGAAATTGTGATGTTATATTCCTTTATGCAATTTATGAAATTGTGATGTTATAGTACATTATGGAATGTATGAATTGTTATGTTATGTTGCATTATGCAACTGTTAGATGGATTAATGGTTCAGTAACTTATGTAATTGCAACTACAGCTATTGACAGAAGAGGCAAATGGTTGGGTGTAGAGATGAGTACATTGAAATAATGAGGTTTGAGATGCTAGATCAATTGAGCAGCCAATATAATAGCTATGTATAGGTATAGATGGCTATCCTGTAAAGGATTATTTAATTTCTGTGTGTGTAAACAGAAGAGGTTAACAAAACCAGTACCCATGAACATTAAGTGCCAAACAACTAAATCTATCATAACAATACTGAGGGTATAGAATTCACTGTGATCAATAACAGAAAATAGGAAACAACAACCCTCAGCTGTGTTACAATGGAAATAATTGATAAAAATTAGAATTTACAGTATTCTATTAAATGTAATGGTACACATATGGAAGTAGAAGTTGAACCCTAACTAAGTACGAGGATCTAACACTAGGGATTCAAAACTATCCAGTTTAGTATTCTCTCCCTCGCTTGGAGGGAAGCAAGAGGAGCTGTTTCCTAGTTTCCATGGAACAGCTGAATCTGTACCATAGTGTCACACATGTTGAAGGGTTATAACAGACAAATAAGGGGGGAAAAAGCCTATTGCAAAATCTATTGTGTAATAACAGTTTGTGTGAGGGAAGATTGTAAGCATGTGTAAAATACCATGAGTAGAGCATCTGGTTACCATCCATAGAACTACTGGGAAAGTAGTGGAGCAATGGTGGTGAACTGCATAGAGATAGATGTATGCGAGGAGGCATACATCTATACTTCGATGCTGAAACTTTAACATATTGAAAAGATTAGCAGGCCAGCACACTGGGAAGTTTGATTAAGGGCCTAGTGATCATCCTGCACAGAAAACCTGAGAAATACAAAGTAAAATATACAGATATATAAGTCTACTATATGAACTGAGAAGAGGGGAGGTCATGCCCAAAAGAAAAAAAAAAAATCCTCATGGAAATTCTTGTATTCCAGGGCTGTCTGTAAGTACTAAAAAGAATCTCAACCCCGGATAACAGTCTGCATTTTAGGTGATTCAGTATAAAAACTAAAATTGTTACCGACGCATAAAGCAGAGAATATTGAGTTATGTTATATGGGTAGCACTCGTCAGAGGGGTGATGAGTATAGACATATTAGGAATATAGACCTTAAGAGAGACATGTTGAATCTCATTCAGAGAAAAAGGAACCTCTTATAGAAGAGGAGTTAAGAAAGTGAGGAGGAGTAACCATGAGGTATAATGGATGTTACTAAATAATAACATAATCCCATTATATAGAAAAAAAAAAAATGGGTTTGGGAGACGTGACAATATTCTTCCCATTTAACTAGTTGTTGCATGACATATATTCTGAGCATGTCTTCCAGTACTTTATTTACTCATTCAGTTTGTCCGTCTGTTTGCGGGTGGTATGCAGTACTAAAATTTACTTGAGTTCCTAATCCTGTAAACAGTGCCTTCCAAAAAGCTGATGTGAATTTTACATCTCTACCCGAGATAACGGTCTTAGGAATGCCATGCAGTTTGAAGATCTCGCGCATAAATAAATATGCTATCTGCACTATTTTATAGGTGGATTGGACAGGTATGAAATGTGCCGACTTGCTTAGTTGATCTACAACTACCATTATGGAATCCTTACCCCGTTTTGATTTTGGTAATCCAGTGATAAAATCTAATGAGATCACCTCCCATTTCCATTCCGGAATGGGTATAGGCTGCATTAATCCAGCCGGATGCCGATGCTCTACTTTCACCTGTTGGCACTCTAAGCACTTGTTTAGATAGTTTTCTATATCCTTCCTCATACCCGGCCAACAATAATCCTTTCTTATAGCTGTCAGCATCTTTTGATATCTAGGGTGTCCCGCATAATTGCTTCTATGATATTCATCTAGTACCATAGTTTTTAATTCCACTCTGTTTGGAATGACTATTCTCTTCTTAAAAATCAGCAACCCATCCTGGTTAATCTCATAATCCCCTTGCCCACCTTCTCCTTCAGATTCTTGGGTTTGCTGCCACAAAAATTTTTATTCAGGATCCTTGTCTACTTCTTTTCTGATTTGATCTAGAAATCTGGTTTCAACTTGGTTAACATATAACTCATAAATGTTATGCAGTTTTCTGCTCAATGCATCCGCAACCTTGTTCTCTTTTCCTTTTACATGCTGTAAGTCAATGTCAAACTCGCTCAAGACGGCATTCCACCTTGCTTGTCAAGAGTTTAAATCAGCTTCTTTAAAGTAGTAGTTTAGACTACTATGATCAGTTTTCAATATAAATCTCTTCCCAAGTAAATAATGTCTCCTAACCCGGAGAGTGTGCAGAACTGCGGTCAGCTCTAAATCATAAGCTGAATATCGTATCTCATGATCTTTTAGCTTACGATATTCATACGTGATTACCTTTCCTTATTTTGATAACACTGCCCCAACACCCTCCTTGCATGCATCCGTACAAACCTCGAATTCCTTACTCGGATCTGCCATGCTTAATACAGGTACTGATGTCAATAACTGCTTCAATTTTTCAAAACTATCCTGACATTCGTTTGACCATTTAAAAATTTTTCCCTTCCTTTGCAAAGAGGTAATAGGGAAAGCTATTTTTGAGAATCCTTTTATAAATCGCCGATAATAGCCAGTGAGACCCATAAAGGATCATATATATGCCACATTTTGTGGCACCTTCCATTCCATAATAGTTCTGATTTTCTTTGGGTCTACTGCTATACCTTTTTCAGATATCACATGTCCAAGATACTGTATTTCTTCCTTGAAGAAATCGCATTTACTAAATTTCGTATATAACTGGTGCTTCCTTAGCATCTCCAGTACCATTCGCAAATGTTCCTTGTGTTCTTCCGCACTCTTAGAGTAAACTAGTATGTCATCAATGAAGATTAACACAAAGTTATCCAAATAAGGGTGGAAGATACTATGCATCAGTCTCATAAAAGTGGCGGGTACATTAGTTAACCCAAAAGGTAATACTACGAATTCATAGTGGCCATACCTAGTGCGAAAGGCAGTTCTGTGTATATCTTCATCTTTAATTCTGATCTGGTGATAATCGGACCTCAGATCAATCTTTGAGAATATAGTATCTCCCCTTACCTGGTCAAACAGATCGTCAATACGGGATAAGGGAAATCGGTTCTTAACAGTCAGCTTGTTTAACCGTCGACAATCCATGCACATGCGCATGGTTCCATCCTTCTTTTTGACGAACCGTACAGGCGCTCCCCAAGGTGACACACTAGGTTGTATATATCCCTTATCCAGTAATTCCTGAAGCTTCATTTTCAACTCAGTCAATTCTGGGACACTCATACGATAGGGAGTCTGTAAAATTGGTGAGGCTCCCAGCAACAATTCTATTGTAAAGTCAATATCTCTTCTAGGTGGTAATCCTGGTATTTATTCTGGAAATATATCCTTGAATTCCTGTACTATAGGTATATTTTCCAGCATGGCAGCCTTGTCCTTAGACTCAGATAGTCCAACTTTTATAGCATACAGTTGACATCTCTTTCTTATGCATTTTCCCATTTGGGAAGCTGTAATTGGGCGCAACTGTAGAGGCTTCTTTATGCCTTGAATTTCTTGGCGATTACCACTCTAATCTCTGTAGTAGATAATCTTTTCCTTGCAATATATGAGAGTCCAATGTTTCTCCAACCAATCCATACCCAACAACACATCATAAGATCCCAAGGGAAAAATATTTAAATCTACCATTAATTGTTGTCCACTAATTTGCAGTGCACAGTCTGGTATTTTTGCGCTAACTTTTCTTTTGGCTCCAATAGCTAACTGAAATAACCATGTCTTTTTAAATTTTTGACCTTGCAATTTATAGCTCTGTACTACTTTAGGACTTATATAACTTAAACTTTCCCCTAGATCTACCAAAACAGAAACAGTTTGGGTTAACAATTTACCTTCTAACTCTATCATGGTAGGTTGGAAATCAGCTTCTCTGTCTTCCAACGCTGCATTAATTCTAGGTATGCTTCGGGCAACATCTCCCACCGTAGAGGCCTCCTGCAAATTGGTTACTGCTTCTGTTTTACCCCGCTCTGGGCAATCTCGATAGTAGTGCGCTACTCCACAATTCCAACACTGCAGAGGTGGCCTCTGATTTTTAGGTTGCCCAAGTTTACTAGAAGCCTCAATATTTTTGTCTTCCATAGGCCACCTTACCCTCTGATGGTTCCTACCGAACTACCTACTAACTAAATTCATGTTTGTGCTTTTAAAATTACTAGTTTTTCCTCTTTTGAAACCAGCACTACTTCTGTTTTCTTTTCTTAGCTGCCACCCCTTTCCTTGGTCTGCTTTGGTCTTAGCTTGCTGATAGCACATCCTAGCCTTCCTAATGGCCTTGTCCATTGTTTTAGGATTTACAAACTCAATATGTTCCTTCATATGGATGGGTAGACTGCTCAGAAATCTTTGGACTTCAGCTTTCTCATCTCTTAAGTATGGTATGTAACGCAATAAAGATGTGAACTTAGTGATAAACTCATCCATAATCAACTGTCCTAGTATCAAATCATGAAATTATCGAGCCTTTTCATCATAAAATCACTCGGTCAGGTACTTGTCTTTGAAGTACTGTTGAAACTTATCCCATGTCATATCCTGATCCTCTATTCCCCGCACGTTCATCACTTCTTTCCACCATAAGGTGGCTTTATCCTTTAGCTGGTAGATGGCTAGTCGTGCCTTAAGACCACTTTCATAATCATACACCTGAAAGTCCTCTATTCCCCACACATTCTTCACTTCTTCCCACCATAAGGTGGCTTTATCCTTTAGCTGGTAGATGGCTAGTCGTGCCTTAATACCACTGTCATAATCATACACCTGAAAGTATCTGTTCATATTAATCAATTATTCCTCTGCTACTTCTTCTTTTTCTCCATTGAATGTAGGTGGCTTTATCTTTCTAAATTCTCCATGCAATTCCACACTCTGCTTTTTGTTTGTCTTCTGTTCGGTTTCGTTTTCAGATTCGACCTCATTAAAATTTCTATTTTGGTTACTTCGCTGAGATGCACTTCTTTCTTTTCGACCAGCATCTTGTTCACCTATTTCTTGTTCGTTCCCTTCCTGGAATTCTCTGTCAGCACTGGGATTTTCAATCCTTTGATTTTACTTGTCTGAGAGGCTCTTTAGAATTCTCTCCTGCTCCTGCATCATTCTTGCATTTTCACTTCGTACTCTCTCCATTTCTTCCCGCAGCTGTTGCACTGTGGTTAATAAAATGCGAGTTTGATGCTGTTGTTCCTCAATCAGCATGTTAGTCTGTTGATGCTGTTCTATCCCCAACTGAACCCACATTTCGGGGTTTCCCTCTGGTGGAGGTTGAGTCTCCCCGACATTTCGAGGTGGCGGTTGGGCAGGTGCTTGTCTTCTTTGTCTTTCCATCTAACTATCAGACTGTGCATGAATAACATGCAATGTAACGTCAGTTGACCCAATAGGATACCAGCGTTGTAACGCTGCTCTGATACCACTTGTAACAGACATATAGCTAAAAAATTACCACATAAAAAAAAAATCATTATAGTTATTTCTAACCTTCTAACTATAAACGATGTCATCATATGTTAATGGATCTATTAATTTCTACAGATGGAATTATCACATCTAATCTCATTCTTCAGTACTGCGATTTGTTACATTATTGTACTACGGTGGAAAGGTTTTCTTAACTGGCTCTATGTTTTCTGGCTTCTATGATGACTCACATCATTTATGTCGCTTTTAATAATATCTACCCATAAAATTATTTATTCCGGTCACGTCATTAAACTTTAAATGAAACCTTATGAATTTTTGCATACATTTCATCTCGGATCTGACAAGTCTTTCATTGCGCAAATGATTTTGGATTAGGATTGATTTTCTGGCAATCAACTCGGTTCCACCACCTTACACCTAGCATCCTACCCACCTTTGATCAGATTTAATCCCACGGTGATTAAGCACTATGGTTAGCTAATGACCTCAGGGTCGTAAATGAATTCCTAGTTCATTGTTGTGCTTGGTCGATGGTTCTGGAGGCGGTTCTGCTCGCCCCAGGGTTTGCAACAGACTTCGACAGATTCCTAGTGGTCGAAGATGGAATGGTGACCTCTGAAGAGGCTTCCCTCAACATCAGTTACTCGGTCTTCCTCTATAAGAATTTCTTGCAGTTCTACGTAGAATTTTTAGTTTCTCAGTATAAGATGGGTTGATGAACATTTTAAGCTTTCAGAAGTTTTCTTGTATATTCGCCGCAGCCCCCTCGGGTAGGCTGTGCCCTCATGAATTTTTCTTTCTGTTCTCTTACTTTTGTTGTAAATCTATTGAATTTGCTGGCAGAATTGACTAGTGCTCTTTGGCTTCCACCGTTCCTGTGGAGACGGGTTAAACCCCTTTGTTCTTTGTTTTATTTTTAACGAAATTTCCGTCTTGTTTACAGGTACAATCCATTTTCCTCCTACCCGTTCAGGATTCTTGGCTATCCCATGGTTGCATCTATGAGAAAAGTCTAATCCTTGCTTCTATATACAGGTACCTTGTTGTTGACAGGGTTTGGATCCCTTAGATTTTTCCTGGACTGGAATGTCTTGTTAGTGGTAGTTGTTATTGGGATGGCTAAGGGTTTTAAACCTGTAGCCTTGTTTCGCAGTCGACTGCTGTTTATTGTTCGGTATATACTGAGAGTATAGCCAGGCTTTACGGCTACATGCCGGGTAGTCTATATCATATTCCGACGTTCTCAAAAGAATTTCGTTTTTTTAAGGGTTTCCATTTCAAAGTTAATGTGTATAATTTCACAGTTGCAGACTCGCCGGGGTTTTTACTCACCCATGCTCTTTTCTTGTTAAATTTTGCTGAAATAATCCCTCGACAACTTGGGGTTCCAAACTGGTTCCTTTGTTTTACTTTTTGAGTGCTATAGAGGTTACAAAAGATGTGCATTGAAATGGTTTTTTTGGTTATGACTATATTTTAAAGTATAACTGAATATTAATTTACATTAAAATATTTGATTCATAACCCATATTGGGAGTTTTATTTTACAAAACTTTAAATTATATTATTTTAACATTTTTCTCATTATAGATATATATGAAGTTGAAATCACCTATTCACATATTTTTTTAAATATATAAGTTTTAAAAATTGTACTCACGTAATTTCTTTTACTTCTAATTACTTTTCATGAAATTTTATTAGGTCATATGGACAACTAATTAAGCATGCATATCATATTTATTTTTTCTTTTTTATTATCGCTCACATTGTTTTTCTGTTTAGAGAATATTTTATTCATATTTTAGAAGGGGATGCTTATCAACTCCATGTTGAGCAGGGAAATAATTACACGTAGCCTGAAAAATGAGTCTCTCTCCATGTTGAGCAGGGACATACTTACACATAGCCTGAAGAATGAGTCTCTCGGCTCAATTATACATAAATAAAACAAATTATTCTCTCATTTAACATATTTACAATTTAACGTCTTACTTACCAAAACAATTAAATGATAAAATTATAATAACATGTCTTCAAATTATGCATTAAATATGTTTAATTAGTTTTATTTTATATATTCTTTATTGAAAACTTAAGGGTTAAATTTGACGACCATTTACCCATTTTTCCACTTTTAATACAGTTTATTCTGAAACAAACATGTCAAGGTCAAATTGCAAATAATTTTTTAAAATGTTAAAATGACGGGTAGATATATATATATATATATATATGAAAATGTAATATTTGTAGTTTAAAAAATAATACAATATTATTTAGTATAATAATTTTTATTTTTTTAATAATTTTTTTTATTTTTGGAAAATGAAATTAAAAATATCTTTATGTGAAAACATTTTTATTTTGTCAATGTAAAATTAAATTAATAAAAAAAAACGTTAAAATAAAAATAACTTCATGGTATTGACCCATGGTATATGACAACCCATGGTATTCACGTGGAGTATAGCATATTTAAAGGGGGAATTAAAACATCTTATATACATCTTAACTCTGAATCTATGGAAAATCTCCTTTCACTCTAAAGAGGTTTGTATCTCAAGAAATTTGATCTCTCTAGGCTCTTGATAGCTCTAGATCACTAGATTTCCTCAAATGGAGACTTGACTTAAACTCAGTAAGTTCGAGTAGATTTTATGTAACACCCCCAATTTGTGTGTTGAATTTTAAAAGTTAGACATTGAACTTTAGTCCTAAAGGGGGTGGACCCCAAGGGATGAGTATGGTGTGAATGTATTTGCATATTTTATTTGAGGAAATAAATAAAATGATTGTGCAGTTTGACCAAAAAGAGAATTAGAGATCACTTGCCAAATCCATGAGGATGGATAAGGCAACAAATCCAAAAAATCTTTAAAAAAATCCTTGAAAAATTAATTTCGTTGAGGAGGAATCTAAATTTCCCAATGAAGAGGAGTAGTTGGGAAGAGAGGTGAGAAAAAGTGGAAAAGGCGGGGAAAAGCTTAAAACGACTTTAAAGGATCCCCCAAAATGGGAAGCCTAGGCTAAACGGGAAAGAAAGCATCACGCTGTCTGGCGCGGAAATTAGAAACATGCTTTGGGGAACTAGAGCTTCGGCCAGGCACTTCTAGGCGGATCATGGGTGGATTTTTTTCTAGGAGGTGATCTCTGCTTGGGGGTGAGTCCTGGGAGACAAAGAGGACTCTAAGGTTGGGAGGTTGGTCATTTGCAGATTGTGGTATGTTCTGAAATTTTGTTACTCTATTTTCTGATGGTATGAATTGGCTACATATAGAAAAATTTATTTAACAAGTGTGATTAATGTTAGTACTACATTTAACAGAATCCATCCTAAGGCATTCACCTTCGAGATTCTGTCTAGTTGTAGACTAGGAATCCATAGGGTAGAAACTCCAGAAACTCTAAACCAAGGTTGGTTTAAATCTGAAGTTACTTAATCTCCATAGATAAGTAGATGATTAATTATTGTCTTGCTTCCTGTATACACAAATGTGATATTATATGCTATGCATGCTAGATAAATATGGTAGCGAGACTACATTTACCATTACAAATCGTCAAAAGGAATAAAGTAAAACATTATAATATAAACCTTGAAATTGATGCTAGAGAAAGAACATTTCCAGTATATAGGTCTTCTTGTGTATATAACCTTTATATGTTGTATATTTCATTTCTAAATTTATATGTTCCTATATGTTATCCTTGCAATAAGTAGCATAGCCAAAGTCCTATTGAATACATATACCTGAGCATCAAGTAAAAGTCGAAATTGAATACATATACATGAGCATCAAGTAAAAGTCGAAATTGAATACATATACATGCGCATCAAGTAAAAATCGAAACTTGAATATAAGCGTCGTGAGTTGAAATAAAAACAAAATGTATACATATATATAAGTGTAGCAGCAAGATGTATATATATAGGTGTAGCAGAGAAGAATGAGGTATAAACACCGTGAGCAAGACAATACAAAATGTAATAATGATTTCAAATGAATAGAGGAGCGGTCCAATCGAATCATATAGCCATGATGAGAATTGTTAAATCAATATGGTTATTAAACTTACTTGGCGTGCTTACGTCAAATGAAATCACAAAGATTAACATCTGTCTATGAAGTGTATACAAAACAATAAGGCTATGTGCGGTTGTTAGGAATTTCAAGTGCAATATTAAGTTCAGTTTATAATAGTTGGGGTTTAAATTTTAGCAGAGCCTACAACACGCAGTGAAGCAAATGTGGCATTCTGCCATCCCTGCACACGCCCAAATGTCCGGAAAAAAAAAAAAAACATATATATAAAACGAAAGGTAGGTATATAAAACGAAATATATACCGGAAAACGAAGTCTGCAACGACTCGCACTGAAACGAGCTTGAACGTTCAACCGGGTGGTTCTGGTTGCACGAAAGGTCCATGCAGTGCTCTGGTGAGCGTTATACCAGTCAACCAAAGACTTGCGTATGTAAAAGCATAGGAAGTCATTTACCAATTACCAGGGTTAACTAAAACAAAACTGACATGAATCCGACCTCTTCATTCCTACGAACCGTAAACAGCATTATACAACGTAGATGATTATCCCAATTAGCGAAAATGTGAACCAGAAAAATACATGGTCCCTTCTAATCTAACTGAATATGACTAAATAAGCATTTCAACCCATAGGCAGCGAGTTCAAATCAAAAAGTTAAAGGTAGAATACTTCGATAGAATCTGAAATAAAAGAGTAACAGGGGAAAATAGTACGCTGCCTAAAACATAAATGTATAGAAAAGATTTCAATACCGTCGCACCCCCACTTATGGAATGTAACTCCCGAAAGATTTAAAATGGCTGATGAAAGTATCACTACTAGCAGATACGACATACAATTGGAACGCCTGAAAGTTGTGGCTGGTAAAGAACAAAAGGTTACTATGACGAGAAGACCATTCCCGGCTGAGTCGAGTTGGCTCGCTCACGCCGAAGATGTCAGTGTAATGGGTTCAGCGTCATCGCTAAACTCCACTGCCGACTCCCTTTATAGATCCTGTACGAGAAAGGCAAACAGTGAATAAGAGCTAATCTTACTCTGTCAAAACGAGATGGGCCGAGGAGCTGAAAACTCTTACCTCGCCATCTCCGACCTCGCGAGCATCTCGAAGCACAGACCCAGGGTAATAAGTAGGATCGATCAGTCTCGGTGATTACCAGACCTTCCATCATCGTAGCCCTGAAAAAAAAAAAAACAAACAAAACAATTAAAAGCACAGGAAGACATATACTGAGGGTGAACCATATTATTACAGCTGAAACCGAATAACCCCAAATGGGAACAGAGGGACCATAGCGTGATTTTCTGGTACGAATCGACATTTACATAACTGAAAACCCATATACCACCACAGAAAATTTAAATCACAGAGAATTATGACTCTTGAGTTCCAGAGTTGCAGCGTTGAATTACCTGGCCGTGAGGTGCGAAATCCCACTCAGAACGAACAAAAATTTATATCTCGGCGCTCAAGCTTAATGAGGTTTGGGTGAATCCGGTCTTATGTAAAACTCTTCCGGGCCGGGTCCTAGAAACCCTCGACTTCATTATCGTCCATCTGTCAACCAGGTAGTAGTGCGCATCCCTATGAAAGTTGAGACCCTCTGCAACCCGCGCTATGGTACTCGTGAGATATATACACAAACGCAACCCCCCGATGTTGGCAGGAGTTGGTACCCTAAGGGTTTCAGCCAGTACAGGCGATAGAGTAAAATCCGCAGAGAGACGGGTAGCTGCGTCTTACCCGAGGGTCGAGTCATTTATGTTGCCGCGTGAATACTGGTGTGGGTACCCCCGTGTCATCTAGCGAATTGCTGAACTAAGAGTCATTCGGCTACACTCAAGCCAAACCTCTTTCCCATAGCCGGCGAAACGCAACCTGGAAACCCTAGCATTAAAAATCTGTCAGGAAGGAAAAAGAAAGACAATCGACCTCGTGATTTAGTTGGCACGGTCGACAGTCAGGCGAACGATTGCAATAAACGTATCTACCTGGAACGCTGAGGGAACCAATTTCCTTGTATTCCTCCGGTGAGGTATCAAATCACCGAAGCTGAACGTGTAGACTATGTACTTTGATAAGAGATAAATTTCCGCATAGCAATAATGTGCGTTAAGAATTCTCAACCTGAAAACAAACCATTAACGATGTTAGTAAAACGCTAATATATGTATATACGCACTTTCGATTACTACTATTAAAGGGTTAGATACATTCGAAAGGGAAATCCGTATTATATCGATATGGGATATTTATATTGGTGATATATATATGGACTCAACCATGTTAGGGTCATTATATATTATACATATATATAGGTGGTTTCCGCAATGTATGATCTTATATAGATAATATATATATATAAGTGGATTTTGCAATATATGATATTTATATATGTGATGTATCTATATAAGTGGATTCAACCATGTTATGATATTTGTATATGTGGAGCCAAAAATGAGTAATACATATAGATATACTACATATATAGGTGTTATGGGGAGCACTGAATGTTGTTAGGAAGGACAGTGAACAAGAGGTCTTTAAAATTTAAAAAGAGATACTGCAGAGGTAGCGAAAAATATAACAATGGATAAAGGTAAATAACCTCTTTCTGAACTTAGTATTCAGACAACTAAATAAATAACGAGGAAATCCAAGTGGAAAAAAAAAAAATTTCTGAAACTGGAGGTGTTACAAATGGTATCGGAGCACCGGTTACAAAAATTGGGCTGTCAATTTTGCGCTCACTACTTATTACATATTTTGTTTTTTGAAGTCTTATAAACTTTTGCTAATCTGTGTTGTAAGTGTGTACAGTTGAAATGGCTGAAGGTGAAGGGATTTATGTGGATCTACGAGATGATTTTGCTACTCCAGATCCCAATTCCCCGGTAATGGATATGTTGCACAGGCTGCAACGAGAATTGGCTGAACTGAGAAGCCAGAATGACATGTTGTCATCAACCAGTAAGGAGCAGGAAAATCTCATCAGAGAACTAACTTCCCGGAACATCCAGGAAGGCGAAGGTTCCGGAAAAAGAAAGATGGATGAGTCTGATGATGATGATGCGACTAGACAGCAACATAAACAGAAAAGAGAATTGCAGGGAGAATTTATAAAGATCAAACCTCCTTCCTATGATGGGGAGAAGGAGGAGGATGCTGAATCTTGGTTGCTGAACATGATCAAGTATTTTCAAGTTTATGAATATGAGAGCAATCTGAAGGCTAGATTAGCTGTGTACCAACTACAAGGAAAAGCTACACTGTGGTGGGAAGAGACAAAGATGGTGCATGCCATTGATGAAAAGACAGTTACTTGGGAATATTTCTAGGTTAAGTTCAAAAATCGCTACTTGAATGAGAGGTATTATGACGATAAAACAAAAGAATTCCATGAACTTAGACTAGGACAGCTCACTATTGATGAGTTTGTCACTAAGTTTACCAATTTACTGAGATATGTTCCTTACATTAGGGAAGAAAAAGCAAAGGTTCAAAGATTTTTGAATTGCTTACCTACTGTTTACAAGGAGAAAATTGAATTTGACAATCCAAAGACGATGGATGAGGCTGTTAGAAAAGCAAGGCTATGCTATCAGCAATTTAAAGGTAAAGCTGAACAAGGGAAGAGCTAGCTGAACAAGGGTGAGTTCAAAGGAAAAAGACCAAGACCAGCATATCTAAGAAATTTTGGTAGAGATCATCAGCGGTAAAAATTCAATAAACCAAAAGAAAGCCAAACTGCTCAGTCCCAAGTGGCTTCAAAACCAGTAGAAGGGAACAATAAGAAGGAAGGGACAGTCAGAATGAAGGAACCTTTGAAATGTTGGGGCTGTGGAGAACCCCATATGATGAGGAACTGCCCCCATCGAAATATACACATGATCAGTAGAGAGCGAGAGGCAACAACAGTAAATGACATAGCCAGAAATATACCAACTATCAGTGCAGCCTTGGAAAATCGGCAAGTAGAATATCAAGCCACCATGGTGGAAATGGAGGGTAAGATTTTTGACCTACCTATTACTGTTTTGATTGATCCAGGTGCTTCCTTAAGTTACATTAGTCCTGGAATTGTAGAAAAATGTAAAATTAAACCTGAAAAATTTCAGCAGTCATGGTTGGTGCAGCTGGCCACTGGAACTAAGAGAAAAGTCACACATAAGCTGCCCAAAACAGCAATAAAATTAAATGGTTTCACCACAGAAGTAAACTTGAATATATTTCCATTAGGATCCTATGATCTGCTGATAGGAATGGATTGGCTGGAAAAGAAGAAAGTTGTGATGAACTGCTGGGATAAAACCCTGCATTGTGTGGATGAGGAAGGAAAACCTTTTTCATTAAAAGGGAAACCAAAATCCATTTCAGTAAGACAAATATCAGCCTTACAATTGAAAAGAACAGCTAGAAAAGGATACCAAGTCTTTGCAGTGCATGTAGAAGAAATAGAACATAAAATTGAGGAAGAGTTACTGGATGCTATACCAGTCATCAGAGAATTTAAGGAAGTCTTTCCCAAGGAAATCCCTCATCTTCCCCCAAAAACAGAGATTGATTTTTCAATTGATCTGGTACTGGGAGCCACACCTGTTTCCCGAGCCCCCTATCGGATGAGTCCACCAGAACTGATGGAGCTAAGGATGCAGCTGCAAGAATTATTGGATAAAGGTTACATCATACCAAGTGTGTCTCCATGGGGAGCACCGGTCTTATTTGTGAAAAAGAAGGATGGAACTTTTAGGATGTGGATTGATTATCGTCAACTGAACAAGTTGACCATTAAGAATAGATATCCACTCCCTATAATTGATGACCTTTTTGATCAAGTGAGAGGGGCCTCAGTCTTTTCAAAGATTGACTTAAGGACTGGGTATCACCAGCTCAGAATCCAAGAAGAAGACATTAGCAAAACAACTTTCCGAACCCGGTATGGACACTACGAATTTGTAGTCCTACCTTTTGGTCTAACGAATGCCCCTGCCACATTGATGTGCTTGATGAACAGTGTGTTAAACAAGTTTTTGGACAGATTTGTTCTTGTGTTCATAGATGATATCTTAGTCTATTCTAAAAATGAAGATGAACATAAGGAACATCTGAAAATAGTGTTGCAGACTTTAAAAGAAAACTAGCTATATGCCAAGTTCAGCAAATGTGAATTTTATAAAGATAAAATTCAATATCTGGGTCATATTATTTCTGAAAAAGGGTTAGCAGTTGACCCTGAAAAGATAAAAGCCATTAAAGAATGGCCAGTCCCCACTGATGTCTCAGCAGTAAGATCATTTATGGGAATTGCAGGCTATTATCGTAGATTTGTGGAGAGATTTTCTGCTATAGCAAATCCCATAACCTCATTACAACGGAAGGGTGTTAAGTTCGTGTGGACAGAGAAGTGTCAAAACAGTTTCGAACAATTGAAACAAAAACTTATTTCAGCCCCTATATTAAAAATTGCTGATCCTGATAAAGAATTTGTTGTATGTACAGACGCTTGCAGAGAAGGGCTAGGAGGAGTCCTATTGCAGGAAAATTCAGTTATTGCCTATGAATCTAGGAAACTGAAAACTCATGAACAGAACTACAGTGCATATGATTTGGAATTTGCAGCGGTTATCCATGCTTTAAAAATGTGGAGGCACTATCTGCTGGGGAAGAAGTTCACATTGATGACTGATCATATTAGCCTCAAATATTTTTTCTCCCAAACTGACCTGAATGCAAGACAAGCCAGATGGCTGTCTTTTTCAAGTGAATTTGATATGGACATCAAGCATATCAAGGGGAAAGAAAGTAAAGTTGTCGATGCATTAAGTAGAAATGCTTGTCAACATCTAAACAGCATTGGGAGTAGTGCTCAGATGGAGATAGAGGAATTGGTAGGAAAAGCAGCAAATCAAGATCCCCACTATGAAGCAATCTTGGTGAAACTACAGAGAAAGGATAAAACTGATTTCACAAAAAACCAAAGAGAGCTACTCTATTACAAAAACAGGTTGTATGTTCCAGATATAGAGTCATTGAAAAGAGACATTTTAGATGAATATCACAAACAGCCCTATGCAGGACATCCAGGATACCAAAAGATGTTAACAGCCTTGAAGAAGAAGTTGTTCTGGCCAGGAATGAAGAGAGATGTGGCAGAGTATTTAAGTAGATGTATGGAATGTCAGCTTGTCAAAGTTGAGCACCAACATCCAGCAGGTCTTTTAAACCCTTTACCGATTGCATAATGGAAATGGGACACAGTTTCCCTGGATTTTATAACAGGGTTACCCAAGAATAAATATCAACATGATTCGGTAATGGTAGTAGTAGACACTCTCACAAAAGATGCTCACTTTATACCAGTAAAATCTACTTTCGGAACAACTCAAGTAGCAAATGTTTTCTTGAAGGAGATAGTAAGGCTTCATGGAGTTCCCAAGGTGATTGTCTCAGATCGAGATGCTAAGTTTACAGCAGCATTTTGGAAGGGGTTGTTTGCAGGAATGGGTACTAAACTGAATTTTAGTACTGCCTATCACCCTCAAACTAATGGGCAAACAGAAAGGACAAATCAAATTTTAGAAGATATGTTGAGAATGTATGTGATGGATAGGCCGTCAAAATGGGAAGAGTATCTGCATTTAGCTGAGTTTGCCTATAATAATAGTTACCAATCCTCTATTAAGATGAGTCCATTTGAGGCACTCTATGGGAGGAAGTGCCGGACTCCCTTGAGCTGGAGTCAACCAGAGGATAAATTGGTGTTGGGACCAGATGCACTCCAAGAGATGGAGAGAATTGTAAACAGATACAAAGAAATATCAAGATAGCACAAGATCGCCAAAAAATCTATGTTGATAAGAAAAGAGTGCACCGAGAATTCAAAGTGGGGGATCATGTGTATTTACGCATCAAACCCAAAAAGAGCACACTTTATGCTGGAAGTTGTGCAAAACTTGCACCTAGATATTGTGGGCCGTTTGAAATTTTAGAAAGGGTGGGACCAGTGGCTTACAAGCTGGCCTTACCACCCCATGTTAGAGTGCATAATGTGTTTCATGTTTCATTATTGAAAAGATATGTGCATGATGCTTCTCACATAGTTGATTGGAATGTTGTACAGGTGGAACCAGAAGGGGAGTTTAGTCCATAACCGCTTCAAATATTGGAGCGGGAAGAAATTGAATTGAGAAATAGAACAGTGGCCAGAGTAAAAGTGCAGTGGAAGCACTTTACTGCTGAAGAAGCTACCTGGGAAAGGGAAGCTGAGATGATGGAGAAATATCCATTTCTGTTTAAGTGAACTCTAGTAGTTGAATAATAACACCGAGGACGGTGTTTATTTTCAGAGGGGGAATATGTAACACCCCCAATTTGTGTGTTGAATTTTTAAATTTAGACATTGAACTTTACTCCTAAAGGGGGTGGACCCCAAGGGATGAGTATGGTGTGAATGTATTTGCATATTTTATTTGAGGAAATAAATAAAATGATTGTGCAGTTTGACCAAAAAGATAATTAGAGATCACTTGCCAAATCCATGAGGATGGATAAGGCAACAAATCCCCAAAAATCTTTCAGAAATCCTTGAAAGAAATTAATTTAGATTTGAGGAGGAATCTAAATTTCCCCAATGAAGAGGAGTAGTTGGGAAGAGGTGAGAAAAAGCTGGAAAAGCTGAGGAAAAGCTTAAAGCAGCTTTAAAGAGTCCCAAAATGGGAAGCCTAGGCTAAACAGGAAAGAAAGCATCCTGCTATTCTGGAGGCAGAATTAGAAACATGCTTTGGGGAACTAAGAGCTTAAATAAGCTGCTTCTAGGCAGATCATGGGTGGATTTTTTCTAGGAGGTGATCTCTGCTTGGGGGTGAGTCCTGGGAGACAAAGAGGACTCTAAGGTTGGGAGGTTGGTCATTTGCAGATTGTGGTATGTTCTGAAATTTTGTTACTCTATTTTCTGATGGTATGAATTGGCTACATATAGAAAAATTTATTTAACTAGTGTGATTAATGTTAGTACTACATTTAACAGAATCCATTCTAAGGCATTCACCTTCGAGATTCTGTCTAGTTGTAGACTAGGAATCCATAGGGTAGAAACTCCAGAAACTCTAAACCAAGGTTGGTTTAAATCTGAAGTTACTTAATCTCCATAGATAAGTAGATGATTAATTATTGTCTTGCTTCCTGTATACACAAATGTGATATTATATGCTGTGCATGCTAGATAAATATGGTAGCGAGACTGCATTTACCATTACAAATCCTCAAAAGGAATAAAGTAAAACATTATAATATAAACCTTGAAATTGATGCTAGAGAAAGAACATTTCCAGTATATAGGTCTTCTTGTGTATATAACCTTTATATGTTGTATATTTCATTTCTAAATTTATATGTTCCTATATGTTATCCTTGCAATAAGTAGCATAGCCAAAGTCCTATTGAATACATATACCTGAGCATCAATTAAAAGTCGAAATTAAATACATATACATGAGCATCAAGTAAAAGTCGAAATTGAATACATATACATGCGCATCAAGTAAAAATCGAAACTTGAATATAAGCGCCGTGAGTTGAAATAAAAACAAAATGTATACATATATATAAGTGTAGCAGCAAGATGTATATATATAGTTGTAGCAGAGAAGAATGAGGTATAAACACCGTGAGCAAGACAATACAAAATGTAAAAATGATTTCAAATGAATAGAGGAGCGGTCCAATCGAATCATATAGCCATGATGAGAATTGTTAAGTCAATATGGTTATTAAACTTACTTGGCGTGCTTACGTCAAATGAAATCACAAAGATTAACATCTGTCTATGAAGTGTATACAAAACAATAAGGCTATGTGCGGTTGTTAGGAATTTCAAGTGCCATATTAAGTTCGGTTTATAATAGCCGGGGTTTAAATTTTAGTAGAGTCTACAACACGCAGTGAAGCAAATGTGACATTCTGCCATCCCTGCACACGCCCAGATGTCCGGAAAGAAAAAAAACATATATATAAAACGAAAGGTAGGTATATAAAACAAAATATATACCATAAAATAGAGTCTGCAACGACTCGCACTGAAACGAGCTTGAAGGTTCAACCGGGTGGTTCTGGTTGCACGAAAGGTCCATGCGGTGCTCTGGTGAGCGTTATACCAGTCAACCAAAGACTTGCATATGTAAAAGCATAGGAAGTCAGTTACCAATTACCAGGGTTAACTAAAACAAAACTGACATGAATTCGACCTCTTCATTCCTACGAACCGTAAACAACATTATACAACGTAGATGATTACCCCAATTAGCGAAAATGTGAACCAGAAAAATACATGGTCCCTTCTAATCTAACTGAATATGACTAAATAAGCATTTCAACCCATAGGCAGCGAGTTCAAATCAAAAAGTTAAAGGTAGAATACTTCGATAGAATCCGAAATAAAAGAGTAACAGGGGAAAATAGTACGCTGCCTGAAACATAAATGTATAGAAAAGAGTTCAATACCGTCGCAGCCCCACTTATGGAATGTAACTCCTGAAAGATTTAAAATGGATGATGAAAGTATCACTACTAGCAGATACGACATACAAGTGGAACGCCTGATAGATGTGGCTAGTAAAGAACAAAAGGTTACTATGACGAGAAGACCATTCCCGGCTGAGTCGAGTTGGCTCGCTCACGCTGAAGATGTCAGTGTAATGGGTTCAGCGTCATCGCTAAACTCCACTGCCGACTCCCTTTATAGCTCCTGTACGAGAAAGGGAAACAGTGAATAAGAGCTAATCTTACTCTGTCAAAACGAGATGGGCCGAGGAGCTGAAAACTCTTACCTCGCCATCTCCGACCTCCCGAGCCACTCGAAGCACAGACCCAGGGTAATAAGTAGGATCGATCAATCTCGGTGATTACCAGACCTTCCATCATCGTAGCCCTGAAAAAAAAAAAAAAAAAAAAAAAAAAACAATTAAAAGCACGGGAAGACGTATACCGAGGGCGAACCATATTATTACAGCTGAAACCGAATAACCCCAAATGGCAACAAAGGGACCATAGCGTGATTTTCTGGTACGAATCGACGTTTACATAACTGAAAACCCATATACCACCACAGAAAATTGAAATCACAGAGAATTATGACTCTTGAGTTCCAGAGTTGCAGCGTTGAATTACCTGGCCGTGAGGTGCGAAATCCCACTCAGAACGAACAAAACTTTATTTCTCGGCGCTCAAGCTTAATGAGGTTTGGGTGAATCCGGTCTTATGTAAAACTCTTCCGGGTCGGGTCCTAGAAACCCTCGACTTCATTATCATCCATCTGTCAACCAGGTAGTAGTGTGCATCCCTATGAAAGTTGAGACCCTCTCCAACCCGCGCTATGGTACTCGTGAGATATATACACAAACGCAACCCCCCGATGTTGGCAGGAGTCGGTACCCTAAGGGTTTTAGCCAGTACAGGCGATAGAGTAAAATCCGCAGAGAGACGGGTAGCTGCGTCTTACCCGAGGGTCGAGTCATTTATGTTGCCGCGTGAATACTGGTGTGGGTACCCCCGTGTCATCTAGCGAATTGCTGAACTAAGAGTCATTCGGCTACACTCAAGCCAAACCTCTTTCCCATAGCCGGCGAAACGCAACCTGGAAACCCTAGCATTAAAAATCTGTCAGGAAGGAAAAAGAAAGACAATCGACCTCGTGATTTAGTTGGCACAGTCGATAGTGAGGCGAACGATTGCAATAAACGTATCTACCTGGAACGCTGAGGGAACCAATTTCCTTGTATTCCTCGGGTGAGGTATCAAATCACCGAAGCTGAACGTGTAGACTATGTACTTTGATAAGAGATAAATTTCCGCATAGCAATAATCCGCGTTAAGAATTCTCAACCTGAAAAAAAACCATTAACAATGTTAGTAAAACGCTAATATATGTATATACACACTTTCGATTACGACTATTAAAGGGTTATATACATTCGAAAGGGAAATCCGTATTATATCGATATGGGATATTTATATTGGTGATATATATATGGACTCAACCACGTTAGGGTCATTATATATTATACATATATATAGGTGGTTTCCCCAATGTATGATCTTATATAGATAATATATATATAAGTGGATTTTGCAATATATGATATTTATATATGTGATGTATCTATATAAGTGGATTCAACCATGTTATGATATTTGTATATGTGGAGCCAAAAATGAGTAATACATATAGATATACTACATATATAGGCGTTATGGGGAGCACTGAATGTTGTTAGGAAGGACAGTGAACAAGAGGTCTTTAAAATTTAAAAAGAGATACTGCAGAGGTAGCGAAAAATATAACAATGGATAAAGGTAAATAACCTCTTTCTGAACTTAGTATTCAGACAACTAAATAAATAACGAGGAAATCCAAGTGGAAAAAAAAAAAAAAAATTTCTCAAACTGGAGGTGTTACATTTTAGTATATTTGAATAATTTATACAGGAAAATTTTGATAACTATAGCCTAGACATTTTTTTTAACAAAATCTTCTTGTAATTTGCTCAGAATATTCGATTTTCATGGAATATGTTTCCTCCTCCATGGAATTTTCTCAGAATGTTTGATTTTCATGAAATATGTTCCCTCCTCCATGGAATTTGTGGAAGACAAGGCTCCTCCTTTAACTAAGCCTCATGAGTAGCACACTCTTCTCTGGAAAATTTATTTAATGAAGCACTGGAAATTTATTTTTAGCAGTGGCACATTATTTTTCAAGCTAATCTATTCAAAGTTTAAGTGCATTCACTTAAATATTTGCAGGTATACATTATGTTTTTTTTTCTTTTAACTTAGATAAAATTGGTAAAAGAAAATACTTAAAGTGATATGAAGGGTTGTTTAAAAATAAGATCTTCGTAGAAAAATCTATGATAGGTAGGAGGACCCATCAAATTTAACATGTGATGATGGTTATGAATATCCTGTTAATTAAAATGTAATGTGAATAAAACTGAAAAAAACTATTAAACTACTATTGAATATTGTATGTCTTCAAATTATAAAATACATATACATTAATACAGTTAGTTAAATTAAATAATTGGTAATATTTAATAAACATTGATTCATAATAAACATTAAAACACATAACTTATGATAAGCTAATATTATTCAAAAAAATAAAATAAAAAAATAAATAATAATTTTATATTATATTATTATTAATTGTAAAAGTATTAATATATATATTGGAAAATAAAACATATCACAAAAATTTTAATCATTAAAATTCAATCATACTTTGGAAAAATATTTCAAAAGAATAAAAAAAATTATTTAGCTTTTATACAATTGATTATACCTCTTGCAAATAAGTGCTCAAATACCAATTTTATATTTGACAAACATAACTACATTTTATTACATGAAAAATATTTACTTTATTTTCAACATATTATTAGTTTTTATATTTATATACATATTTCTAAAAAATATATATTTTTAATTTATAAATGGGGTAAAAGGTGATTAAAAATTTTAGTTATTTTTTTATGATATTAAATATTAAATATTAAAATAATAAACATATACCTATAATATTTCCAAAATAAATAGTACCATTGTTCAAAATTTAAAGCATATTCAATACTAAATGATGTGCTCTTAAGGGCAGTTTGAATATTTAATCTAACATGGTTAACGCAATGAAATGTTTTATTTAAGATATGATAATGGTTAAAAAATAAAAACAATATTCATATTAGAGAAAAAAAAAATCAAACGCAACACTATTTGAACAACTTGAGAGATTAGTTGTTTTCGCAACCAGTTGGAGTGGTCGGAAAAGGAAGAGCTGGTTGAAAGACGTGGCTCATGATTGGAGCTATTTTTAACATAATCCAACCATACACAAACATTGTAATTAAACTGTTCGACCTGTAATACAAACAAATTTTAATGTTGCACGTGTACAAAATTGAAATATGAACGTTGGAGCGGTCGATTACTGAAACTTTACCGTTAGAAATTAAAAGATGCACAAAAACTCATTGTAAAGAGGCCAATCCTGAAGTTGAAACACAATTTTGAAATTTGAATTTAATCTAGTTTCCTGTTAAAATTTGCGGAAAAGTCCGTTGTAAGAAAAGCCTCAAGTTGAAATGCAATTTAAATTGAAATATGAACGTTGGAGCGGTCACCATAGAAGCAATTACTGAAACTTTACCGTTAGAAACCAAGAGATGCACAAAATCTCATTGTAAAAAGGCCGATCCTAAAGTTGAAACGCAATTTTGAAATTTGAATTTCATCAGAATATGCAGAAAATCTCGTTCTAAAAGAACCCTTAAGTTGAAATGGAATTTAAATTGAAATATAAACGTTGGAGCGGTCCATAGAAGCAATTACTGAAACTTTACCATTAGAAACCAAGAGATGCACAAAATCTCATTGTAAAAGGGCCGATCCTAAGGTTGAAATGCAATTTTGAAATTTGAATTTCATCAGAATATGCAGAAAAGCTCGTTCTAAAAGAAGCCTCAAGTTGAAATGCAATTTAAATTCATTGTGGTTTCCTGCGCTCAAGTTGAAATCCAGTTTAAATTTAAATTTAAATGCATATATCTGAATTTCATCAGATATATGTCTCTCCACTTCTCTCCCACGCAGCTTCCTACGCTCTTTGTTTATATGTGTATAATGGGAAGAATCTCGTTGTGTTTGGAAGCTGCAACGAGAGTCCATGGTGGGTTAGGTTTGGTGGAGGGCCCACGATAGTCCATTGAGGATTTTCTTTTGAATAAGGTGCCATTGGTGCACATGTTCCACCGCTTGAGAGGTAACATTGAGGAAGGATATTTATCACAAGATAGAGTTCCAAGTTTTCGCCATTTTAGACCGTCGGCTGTATGGACAAAGTGTGAGCTGCAATCAATGCTATGAAGGTAAGGACAAGTTGCCTATGCTATTCTCTTTTTCTACATCCTTCACTGAATTTATTTTGAAATTGAAGGATATATTTCATTTATTTCTTTGAAGTTGTAGGATACAGTTAAAGATTTTGGTGTTCAAATAGTTCTTTATACACTTCGCTCATATTTTTTTGGAAATTGAGGGACATATTTCAATGAATTTTTTAAGTTGAAGGATATACTTGAATATTTCAGGGTTGAAATAGGTCTTTATAATTTTAATTGTAAAGAGTTACAAGGATTGTTGAATTAAATTTATTAGGTTAATTTCATATAACAAATTTCTGTTTGAAAAGATGTTTATAATTAGAGTTAATAACACCATACTCAGATTTCTGTTTGCATACTCCGCTTCCTACCTAGGAGATGCTTCTGTTTACATATGAATATGGGAACCCTAGCTAGGCTATGCTTCTTTTTCATTGAATATGGGAACCCAGCATTTCTTGGCTTTTCTGTTTCATTGAATATGGGAACCCAGCATTTCATGGCTTTTCTGTTTTATTGATTGGTCATTAGTTCCCTACATGTGAAATTTAATTAGGGGATATCTCAATTTTTTGGAATATCTCCACCGGAAAATTTTGGCTAATTTGAAATATGATAGCTATTGTTTTTGTTTACTGCATAACAGATTTTATTATTTTTTTCTCTTTTTCAAACGATTCACTTCTACTCCCTTTTATTCTCCTTAATCATCATTTAAGCTAATCATTTGTCATTGCAGCATCAAGTTCTGGAAGGAAATTTAAAATTTAAGATGATCTTTGCAGTAGAAATATTGTCGTCATGTCGAAATGTTTTCTCCACTTTTAAATTGCATGTGACATTAAAAGAAAAAAAAAACTATTTCAATGATTCTTATATTTGGTTCAGATGAACTTGGTTTCCTTTAAAAATCATAGAATCCAATGGTATGCTTCTATGCTAGAAGTTGATAATGGTTGGCTGACGACTTTGCTGTAGGTTGTTTGCTAGAATTTCGTTCTTTACATTTTTCCCTGCCATGCCCATGCCCATGTCGTGGCTGTCTTTTGTATTCCCAGATTTGTTAGATTAGATTCATGATAACCTCATGATGATCCACCTGTCTGAGCATATCTATTTTCATGGAGCATAACTCAGTGAAATCGCTGTGTTCATGTAACATATTTACTAATAGTTGTAGCCAACATGGAATAAATGAAAGCAATAAGATACTGTCACGCGATCAATACTTTCAATTACGTTACGCTTAAAGGAACATTAGCACATAATTATATAGAAAAACCAAAACGATTGCAAATAATTGTTGAAATGAATGTCAAACATAACATGGGTAGGATAGGATACTACATGGCCATCAATATGTTTTCCTCCATTCATATGAATGGCGTTTTATATCACCGATAATGAAAAAGATGTAGTGGTACTTTTTTACTCATCTAAGTTGTACTCCTCATTTTCTCTATCGCTTACGTGCTATATGAAGATGTTGTCATGCATTTTTTTTCTTTTTAAATTTAGATGTGGTTATGTATTATGGGTTTTACTTACAATAAATTTATCTTTTCTCTGTTTATTCCATATGAATTAATTTTTAAAAATGGTTATATTTTATTGTAACTATGGTTTTTCTTGTTTTATCCATTCACATATTTTTCTTTTTATTATATATCTTTTACATAAATTATGGTCAATGTGTTTTTTCAAATTCGCTATTTAGAAAAATAACTATATATATATATATAAAAGTATAATGTATTATACTTTTATTAGAGCAATTATTTTATGATTTTGAGTTTTATTTATATTTAAAACTCAATATAAATAAAAGGAGAGAGAGAGTGTGTGTGAGAGAGGGAGAAAAGGAGAGGGAGAGAGAGAGGGAGGTAGGAGGGAGAGAGAGGCAGGAGGGAGAGAGAGGGAGGGAGGGAAGCAGAGGGAGGTAGATAGAGGTGTAGGAGGAGGGAGAGGGAGAGGGAGAGGGAGGGTGAGGGAGAGGGAGAAAGAGGGAGCTGAAGGATGAGATCAAGAGGGAGGGAGGGACGGAGAAAATGAGAGAGAGAGCGGGTGATAGGCTCGGGGAGAGGGAGAGATAGAGAGAGAGAGAGAGAGAAGGAGGGAGATAGAGTGAGGCAGAGAGAGAGAGAGAGGGAGGGAAAGGGGGAGAGAGAGAGAGAGGGAGAGGGAGAGGGAGGGAGAGAGGGGGAGGGATAGAGGGAGAGAGAGAGATAGAGAGATAGAGAGAGAGGGAGCGAGAGAGGGAGAGGGAGAGAGAGAGAGAGAGAGAGAGAGAGATAGAGAGAGGGAGAGAGAGAGAGGGAGGGACGGAGGGAGATATAGGGAGGCAAATAGAGGGAGCGGTAGAGGGAGGGAGAGAGATAGGGAGAGGGAGGGAGGGAGTGGGAGCGAGGGTGATATAGGGAGGCAAATAGAGGGAGCGGTAGAGAGAGGGAGAGCGAGTGAGGGAGATAGAGAGAGAGAGAGGGAGAGAGAGAGAGAGAGAGTGAGAGAGGGGGGGGTAGGAAGAGGGAGAGGGAGAGAGAGAAGTGGAGAGCGAGAGAGGGAGGGAGGGAGAGAGAGAGAGAGGGAGGGAGAGGGAGAGGGAGAGAGAGAGAGGGAGGGATAGGGGGAGAGAGTGGGAGAGGGAGAGAGAGAGAGATAGAGGGAGAGAGGGAGAGGGTGGCAGAGGGGGAGAGAGAGAGGGACAAAGGGGGATGGACAAAGGGAGAGAGAGGGCGGGGGGGGGGAGGGAGGGAGAGAGGGCGGGGGGGGGGAGATAGAGAGAGAGGGAGAGAAAGATTGGGAGGGAGAGGGAGAGGGGGACAGAGAGAGATAGAGGGAGAGAGAGAGAGAGAGAGAGAGAGAGAGACAGAGAGAGGGAGGGAGGTGGATAGAGAGGGAGGCAGAGACAGAGAGGGAGAGAGGGGGAGGGATAGAGCGAGGGGGAGGGGGGGGAAGGTAGATGTAGGGAGCGGGAGAGAGAGGGAAAGTGAGAGAGGGAGAGAGAGAGAGAGAGGTAGATAGGAAGAGGGAGAGGGAGAGATGGAGGGAGTAAGGGAGAGGGGTAGAGATAGAGAGATAGAGGGAGAGGGTGGGAGAGTGGGAGAGAGAGAGAGAGGGAGGGAGGGAGAGAGAGGGAGGGAGGGGGAGAGGCAGAGGGTGGGAGATGGTGGGAAGGGCAGAGGGTGGGAGAGGGGAGAAGGAGGGAGAGAGAGAGAGAGGGGGGAGGGGCGGAGGGAGGGAGATAGAGGGGGGCGGAGGGGCTGAAGAGGGAGGGAGGGAGATAGAGGGAGAGCGAGGGACGGAGATAGAGAGAAAGAGGGAGTGGGAGAGATAGAGAGAGAGATGGGGAGCATAAGAGATAATGAGAGAGAGACAGAGGGCGATGGAGGGAGAGAGAGAGACAGAGGGAGTGGGAGCGATAGAGAGAGAGAGAGAGGGGATGGAGGGAGAGAGCAAGAGAGGGAGGGAGAGAGTGAGAGGGAGAGGGAGGGAGATAGAGGGAGGGAGGGAGAGGGAGGGAGGGAAAGAGGAATGGAGCAGGAGGGAGGGAGGGAGAGGGAGGGAGGACGGAAAGAGAGAGGGATATTGAGAGAGAGAGATAGATAGGGAGAGGGGGAGAGAGAGAGAGAGAGAGAGGGAGAGAAAGGGGGAGATAGGCAGGGAGAGAGGGAGAGAGAGAAGGGGGGAGAGAGAGGGGGGGAGAGGGAGGGAGATAGAGAGAGGGAGAGGGAGGGAGGTAGATATAGGGAGAGAGAGGGAGGGTGGTAGAGGGGGAAAGAGAGAAAGAGAGAGGGAGAGAGGGAGGTAGGGATGGATAAGGGGAGGGACAGGAAGGGAGGGATGGAGAAGGGGAGGGAGGGAGGTAGGGAGGTAGATAGGGAGGGAGCAGGATGGAAGTAGAGAGAGAGAGAGGGAAAGGGATGGAGAGAGAGAGAGGGAGAGGGTGGGAGATAGATGGAGGGAGCTAGAGGGAGGGAGATAGAGGAAGGAGGAGAGGGAGGGAATGGGATTGAGATCGAAAGGGAAAGAGAGGTAGAGAGAGATGGAGAGAGAGAGAGAGGGAGAGAAGGGGGGAGAGAGAGAGGGAGGGAGAAGGGGAGAGAGAGAGAGAGAGAGAGAGATAGAGAAGGAGGGAGAGGGAGAGGGAGAGGGAGGGGGGTGGGTAGGTGCGTGGGAGGGAGGGAGAGAGAGAGAGAGAGTGTGTGTCAGAGAGGAGAAATAAGGGGAGGGAGGGAGAGACAGAAGGAGGGAGGGGGAGGGAGGAAGAGGGAGGGGGAGAGAGGGAGGGGGAGAGTGAGAGGGAAAGGGATACGGAGGGAGAGAGGGGGAGAGAGAGAGGGTGAGAGAGAGAGAGAAAGAGAGAGAGGGACCAGGAGAGAGAGAGATAGAGAGAGAGAGAGAGTCCGAGAAAGACTAATTGTAATTTGAAACATTTCTAATTGAAGTAATGAATCAAGAAAAAGTAATTGACACAACATAAAACAATTTCAAAATATAATAGACTCATGAAATTTCAACCATTTATTTCCACACTCAACTTTTCATTATTTTAAATTTAATTTAATTTTTAGAATGATAATTAAATGTGCTTTTAGAAAGTTTTTTTTATTAGTAAATCAACTAGCTTGTCCCTTGCTCCTTTTATGTGTTGTTATTCATTTTTTTTTTCCAATTTAGTTATTACTTATTTGAAGAAAAATAATTTACTTTTAAAATATATTTGAATAATATTATCATTTTTAGCCGAAAAAAGAATAAAACAAATTAATACTATGATCTAATGGAGTAATTAAAAAAAATGATAAAATGGAAATTTGTTTCCTATATTATTTTCCAAAATTACTAGAAATTCCTAAAAAAATATAATTCAATGTAATAAATAAAAACTTAGTTTTTCTTAATCTTAACCCTATTCTTCTTAATCTTAACCCATTTTAAAAAGGTTGAGATTACTGAAATTTAAAAAAAAATGAGTTTAGGAGGGAAAAAAAAGAACCTCTATTTTCGTTGTTTAGTATTTTCATTCATTACCCATTCCAAGTACCAAGTCAAATTCTAAAGAATAATATTTTTAATTTTAACTAATAATGTTTTTCATTCTACTAATTTTCCTAAAATATCACTAAAAATTCTAGAATCTATATATAATTATTATAGATTAGAAGAATTTTACAATAATATTCTCAAACATTTTTTTTTTTCAGTAAGAAAAAAACGCTATAGTATTACAGTTCATATTCTATCAAATACGAGTGATTACATCATAAGACATTACACCCAATTTTATTTGTATTAATTTACATCATACTCAAACATTTGTTTTAATTTAAAAATAAAATTTGTTTTTAAACTCCTAGTATAAATATAGAATTTTAAAATTTTCCTATACTAAAACTAAATTCAAGTTTTTCAAAGAAACTGATATAATTTTCAAACATTTGTGTCAATTTAAAAATAAGATTTTTTTTTTAATACTCATAGTATGAATATAGAATTTTAAAATTTTCCCATACTAAAACTAAATTCAAATTAAAAAAAAAAAAAAAAAATTGATATAATTTTCACATTGGTCAATAGTATCCTTAATAAATTTATTTCTCAATAACATCCTTAATCCTTAATAAATTTATAGGTGTAAACTCTCACACCATCCAAAGTATTAAACTCTCCTATGTATAACTATAACTGTCTAAATACAAATTAATGTGAACGAAAACTAGTTGAATTAACGCCATCCAAAATATTCAACTCTCCCATTCCTAAGTGGAACTATCTAAACACCAATGAATGTTAAAGAAAACTAGTTCAACTAATCCCTTGAATTAGACTATAATAATATTTTGTTATACATTATTTAAATTCTCAAATTTAAATTCTAGGAAATGGTAAAGTGATCAATGAGACAAATGATAATATATAATCAAAGTTTAATTAGTAAATAAATAAATAAAAACCTCCCTTGAAATATTAGTCATAACAATGGTCAAAGTGGAAACACCCTCCATATATTTAGATTTTTATACTGATTTTATTAGCTATTTTATTTTTATATTTAATTCATTAAGAAGTGTCAAAATTTGTATTTAAAATATTTTTTTAATTATTTATATAAATTCAATTGAATATTATTAAATATTTTATTAATTATAATTTAGTTTTAATATAAGTTGTTTTAAGTGTTATTTTTGAAAGTTCGTAGATTTTTTTGGTCTAATTTCTCTAAAATCGACATACGCTACATTCTCTAGTTTTGAAATTGCAACCTCTTAGGAGGAAAGACATGTTGCTAACCATTAGCCTCACTCAAGTTGTATAATTATTATTATCATCATCCAATTTTAAGGTCATGGCCAAACCAAACATTGATGTATGACTTCCCTTGTTTATGGAACAAGGGACCCACCTCCACTCAGCAATTATGTAAACCATGAGATTCAGGGTTTAAAACCCCTAGGGTCAAACCAACCCATTTAAAAACCCCTAGGGTCAAGCCAACACATATATAAAACAATTATTTTAAGAATTAATATAGATATGTTTTAAGCACTGATCTAACATGAGCCAAGAGGGATCAGATTTCTTCTATGTAATTTTTCATTGTTTAAATTCTATTTTTGAGTGTTATAGAGGTTACAAAAGATGTGCATTGAAATGGTTTTTTTGGTTATTACTATATTTTCAAGTATAAGTGAATATTAATTTACATTAAAATATTTGATTCATAACCCATATTAAGAATTTTATTTTATAAAACTTTAAAATATATTATTTTAACATTTTTCTCATTATAGATATATATGAAGTTGATATCACCTGTTCACATATTTTTATAAATATATAAGTTTTAAAAATTGTACTCACATAATTTTTTTTACTTCTAATTACTTTTCATGAATTTTTTTATTTTTTTTGTAAATTCGGTGGGTCCATTCCATTTTCTATTTATATTTTTAAAGGCAGGCTACAAAATATAAATGTTAGCAGTTAAACTTGGCCTCAACCTGCCCGCAGGAAACCAGGTCTGTTGGCCATCTAAAAGCATGATAAGCAGTCCAAAACTGAAATTGTTTCATCCTCCTAAACTTTTCCTGAGCTGTCTGTTCTATGATTCCTATACTTGCTATCCTGAAGCAGTTTATACTTCTATTTCTAAACAACAATATCATCAAAATTTAAAACATCTATGAGTTCATTCGTTCTAAAAAACATACTGCTATACTTCTGAAGAAGACACTGGGGCTGGGTCTTTTGCACTGGTACCCGACATATCAATTTGCTGTAGCTGTTGTAAAATCTGTTGAAGGATTTTTTCTATCCTTCCCACCTTAACATCCAGCCTACTAACTCTATCCACCGTCTGGTATTGAGTTAGCTTTATGTGCTATAGTTGGTCTTGAATTTCTAGAATCTGAGCCTGCATGCTTGTCCCCTGCTTTGCTGCTTCTGCTTGGGTATTCACTGGATGAAAGCTCTGCATGGCTTTCGCTATTAAGCATTTTACTATCCAATATGTATGGACAGTCTGATTGAATAGGGTGAGGCGCCCCCGCGTGTTTCCTGGGTCTTGTATGAAATCCAAAATGTCTGCTTCTGTCTCATTATCCTCTGGTTCTGTTTGGATATCCCTCTTCCATCCTCGAATGACCTGCCTTGTGTTAGAGTAATTACCTATCACATAGGTAGCAGCTAACGTTTCCAAGTGTTCCTGGTTTGTCTTACGTCCCCTTTTCTGCGGGACTGGTTCAGCTTGCTCTGGTTGTTTTCCTTTGGCAGCCTCTGTTTTAACTCTTCGTTTTCCCATTTGCACTGAACACCTATAAACATGCACCAGTGCATCAACAGGAACATTAACAATATAAAGCGTTAGATTATCATGATCAGTACGCCACCTTTGGACTTCCAACTCATGGCTGTGATACAAGCTATGAGACTTAACCTTTGTGATTAAACTCTGTAATTTGTTAGACAAAAATACAGTATTAACCTTGGGACTGTGGGTCAGGTAGTGTAGGTTAATTCTCGAATTAAGATTCCGGAAAGCTATAATGTTAATTCTCGGATTCTCGTTCTGGGCTGCCTCATTATGGTTTAGCTGAGTAATAGCAGGTCTAGGGTTCAGGGCTTGACAGTGCTTAACGCCAGTGAAGCAGAGCTGGGTAATATACTCCCCTTGCACTATACTTTTGGAAATATTTACCTTTATCCCCAACTGCTCGAGGTTATACAGGTTTCTGGAGTAGATGGTATCCTGCCAGGCACTATGGGAGTTTCTTGTAATACGACCCCCATTAAGCTGAAAACAATGCTTCTGCGGGTTTTTATCAAATACAAAACAAAAAGCTCATACCCGAAACCACTGAAATTACATTATAGAACCACCAACGAACAAGATTTTTCTTAGACGCATGCTTGCATGCTTATGAAAAGGACTCAAGAAACTAACATTCCTAGACTTCATATTCTCATTGATAATGACTGATTCAAACACAAAGAGGAGCATAGAAACATTGTGGGTTGGTAATGAGCTAGGGTCTGGCAACAGAGGTTCGCACAACCTTCCCCATGCATGCGTGTCCAGAGGACAGAGACTTCTTTCTTTAGCATCCTCCATAATCCCTATATTACTGACAATTGCATACAAAAACAAAACCCAAGAGACCATGTGAGCTAAACTTACACTAGGGTCTCTGAAACAGGGTCGGATTGGTTTCTTAAGGGGGATTATAGGGTACAGAGTTATACCGAAACCCTTGAAATCATCATTTGTGAAACTTCTAAGACAATTTACAGTATGAGGCTTCATGATAATGGTGAGAATACTTCTTACATACCGTGACAAGAGCAATTGAAGAGCCGACTGGGTGCTGTAGCTTCTCCTCCGCTTTCGTTTCCCCACAGGTGCATGCACAAGTTCTTGCATGAATGAATGGGAGGGCGGAGGGCCTCCTGTTACATTGGCGGTGGTTTGCCTTTCGTGAGCTGGCCACACAGCCTGGCCACCTTTCCCCATGATGCAACACATTGATTTTTCCTGTCCTGGCATCATAATAACTATTAATGAGTCGGAGTTGATCCGTGTGCCCAGTTTCCACGGCGCCTATTTCCAATTGCCGGTTGATCACCCCGATCAGGGGAACTTTTCATGAAATTTTATTAGGTCATATGGACAACTAATTAAGCATGCATATCATATTTATTTTTTCTTTTTTATTATCACTCACATTGTTTTTATGTTTAGAGAATATTTTATTCATATTTTAGAAGGGGATGCTTATCAACTCCATGTTGAGCAGGAAATAATTACACGTAGCCTGGAGAATGAGTCTCTCTCCATGTTGAACGGGGACATACTTACACATAGCCTGAAGAATGAGTCTCTCAGCTCAATTATACATAAATAAAACAAATTATTCTCTCATTTAACATATTTACAATTTCACCTCTTACTTACCAAAAAAGTTAAATTATAAAATTATAATAACATGTCTTCAAATTATGCATTACATATGTTTAATTAGTTTGATTTTATATATTATTTATTAAAAACTTAAGGGTTAAACTTGACGGCCATTTACCCACTTTTCCACATTTAATACAGTTTATTCTTAAACAAACACATCAAGGTCAACTTGCAAATAATTTCTTAAAATGTCAAAATGACGAGAATATATATATATGAAAAAGTAATATTTGTACTTTAAAAAATAATACAATATTACTTAGTGTAATAATTTTTATTTTTTTAATAAATTTTTTTATTTTTGGAAAATAAAATTAAAAATAGCTTTATGTGAAAACATTTTTATTTTGTCAATGTAAAATTAAATTAATAAAAAAAAATGTTAAAATAAAAATAACTTCATGGTATTGACCCATGGTATATGACAACCCATTTTATTCACATGGAGTATAGCATATTTAAAGGGGGAATTAAAACATCGTATATACATCTTAACTCTGAATCTACGAAAAATCTCTTTTCACTCTAAAGAGGTTTGTATCTCAAGAAATTTGATCTCTCTAGGCTCTTCATAGCTCTATATCACTAGATTTCCTCAAATGGAGACTTGGCTTAAACTCAGTAAGTTCGAGTAGATTTTAATATATTTGAATAATTTATGCAGGAAAATTTTGATAACTATAGCCTATACATTTTTTTAACAAAATCTTCTTGTAATTTGCTCAGAATGTTCGATTTTTATGGAATATGTTTCCTCCTCCATGGAATTTTCTCAGAAAGTTCGATTTTCATGAAATATGTTCCCTCCTCCATGGAATTTGTGCAAGACTAGGCTCCTCCTTTAACTGACCCTCATGAGTAGCAGACTCTTCTCTCGGAAATTTATTTAATGAAGCATTGGAAATTTATTTTTAGCAATGGCACATTATTTTTCAAGCTAATCTATTCAAATTTTAAGTGCATTCACTTAAATATTTGCACGTATACATTATGTTCTTTTTCTTTTAACTTAGATAAAACTGGTAAAAGGAAATACTAAAAGTGATATGAAGGGTTGTTCAAAAATGAGATCTTCTTAAAAAAATTCTATGATAGGTAGGAGGACCCATCAAATTTAACATGTCATGATGGTTATGAATATCCTATTAATTAAAATGTAATGTGAATAAAACTAAAAGAAACTATTAAATTGCTATTGACAATTGTATGTCTTCAAATTATGAAATACATATACATTAATACAGTTAGTTAAATTAAAGAATTGGTAATATTTAATAAACATTGATTCATAATAAACATTAAAACACATAACTTATGATAAGCTAATATTATTAAAAAAATAATAATAAAAAAACAAATTATAATTTTATTTTATACTATTATTAATTGTAAAAGTATTAATATATATAATGGAAAATAAAACATATCACAAAAATTTTAATCATAAAAATTCAATCATACTTTGGAAAAATATTTGAAAAGAACAAAAAAAATTATTTAGCTTTTATACAATTGATTATACCTCTTGAAAATAGGTGCTCAAATACCAATTTTATATTTGACAAACATAACTACATTTTATTACATGAAAAATATTTACTTTATTTTAAACATATTATTAGTTTTTACCAAATATTTATATACATATTTCTAAAAAATATATATTTTTAATTTATAAATGCGGTAAAAGGTGATTAAAAATTTTAGTTATTTTTTTATGATATTAAATATTAAATATTAAAATAATAAACATATAACTATAATATTTCAAAAATAATTAGTACCATTCTTCAAAATTTAAAGCATGTTCAATACTAAATGGTGTGCTCTCTAAAAGGCGAGGTTGAATATTTAATCTGAAATGTTTTATTTAAGATATTATAATGGTTAAAAAATAAAAAAAATATTCATATTAGAGAAAAAAAAATCAAACGCAACACTCTTTGAATAACTTGAGAGATTAGTTGTTTTTGCAACCAGTTGGAGTGGTTGGAAAAGGAAGAGCTGGTTGAAAGACGTGGCTCATGATTGGAGCTATTTTTCACATAATCCATCCATACACAAACATAGTAATTAAACTGTTTGGCCTGTAATACAAACAAATTTTTATGAAAATGCTGCACGTGTACAAAAATGAAATATGAACGTTGGAGCGATCAATTACTGAAACTTTACCTTTAGAAATTAAAAGATGCACAAAAACTCATTGTAAAAAGGCCAATCGTGAAGTTGAAACACAATTTTGAAATTTGAATTTCATCTAGTTTCCTGTCAAAATGTGCGGAAAAGATCGTTGTAAGAAAATCCTCAAGTTGAAATGCAATTTAAATTGAAATATGAACGTTGGAGCGGTCACCATAGAAGCAATTACTGAAACTTTACCATTAGAAACCAAGAGATGCACAAAATCTCATTATAAAAAGGCTGATCCTAAAGTTGAAATGCAATTTTGAAATTTGAATTTCATCAGAATATGCAGAAAAGCTCGTTCTAAAAGAAGCCTCAAGTTGAAATGCAATTTAAATTGAAATATGAACGTTGGAACGGTCACCATAGAAGCAATTACTGAAACTTTACCGTTAGAAACCAAGAGATACACAAAATCTCATTGTAAAACGGCCGATCCTAAAGTTGAAATGCAATTTTGAAATTTGAATTTCATCAGAATATGCAGAAAAGCTCGTTCTAAAAGAAGCCTCAAGTTGAAATGCAATTTAAATTCATTGTGGTTTCCTGCGCTCAAGTTGAAATCCAATTTAAATTTAAATGCATATATCTGAATTTCATCAGATATATGTCTCTCCACTTCTCTCCCACGCAGCTTCCTGCGCTCTTTGTTTATATGTGTATAATGGGAAGAATCTCGTTGTGTTTGGAAGCGGCAACGAGAGTCCATGGTGTGTTAGGTTTGGTGGAGTGCACACGATAGTCCATTGAGGATTTTCTTTTGAATAAGGTGCCATTGGTGCACATGTTCCACCGCTTGAGAGGTAACTCCGAGGAAGGATATTTATCACAAGATAGAGTTCCAAGTTTTCGCTGTTTTAGACCGTCGGCTGTATGGACAAAGCGTGAGCTGCAATCAATGCTTTGAAGGTAAGGACAAGTTGCCTATGCTATTCTCTTATTCTACATGCTTCACTGAATTTATTTTGAAATTGAAGGATATATTTCATTTATTTCTTTGAACTTGTAGGATACAGTTAAAGATTTTGGTGTTCAAATAGTTCTTTATACACTTCGCTGATATTTTATTTGAAATTGAGGGTTAGATTTCAATGAATTTTTTAAGTTGAAGGATATACTTGAATATTTCAGCGTTGAAATAGGTTTTTATAATTTTAATGGTAAAGAGTTACAAGAATTGTTGAATTAAATTTATTAAGTTAATTTCCTATAACAAATTTCTGTTTGAAAAGATTTCTAATTAGAGTTAATAACACCATACTCAGATTTCTGTTTGCATACTCCGCTTCCTACCTAGGAGATGCTTCTGTTTACATATGAATATGGGAACCCTAGCTAGGCTATGGTTCTTTTTCATTGAATATGGGAACCCAGCATTTCTTGGCTTTTTTGTTTCATTGAATATGGGAACCTGGCATTTCTTGGCTTTTCTGTTTCATTGATTTGTCATTAGTTCCCTAAATGTGAAAGTTGATTAGGGGATATCTCAATTGATAGCTATTGTTTTTGTTTGCTGCATAACAGATTTTATTATTTTTTTCTCTTTTGCAAACGATTGAATTCTACTCCGTTTTATTCTCCTTAATCATCATTTAAGCCAATATTTTGTCTCTGCAGTAGAAATACTTTCGTCGTGTCCAAATGTTTTCTGCACTTTTAAATTGCATGCGACATTGAAAGAAAAAAAAACTATTTCAATGATTCTTATATTTGGTTCAGATGAACTTGGTTTCCCTTAAAAATCATAGAATCCAATGGTATGCTTCTATGCTAGAAGTTGATAATGGTTGGCTAACGGCTTTGCTGGAGGTTGTTTGCTAGAATTTCGTTCTTTACACTTTTCCCTGCAATGCCCATGCCCATGCCCATGCCCATGTCGTGCCTGTCTTTTCTATTCCTAGATTTGTTACAGTAGATTCATGATAACCTCATGATGTTCCACCTGTCTAAGCATATCTATTTTTATGGAGCATAACTCTGTGAAAACGCTGTCTGCATGTAACATATTTACTAACAGTTGTAGCCAACATGGAATAAATGAAAGCAATAAGATATTGTCACGCGATCAATACTTTCAATTACGTTACGCTTAAAGGAACAGTAGCACATAATTATATAGAAAAAGCAAAATGATTGCAAATAATTGTTGAAATGAATGTCAAACGTAACATGGGTAGGATAGGATACTATATGGCCGTCAATATGTTTTCCTCGATTCATATGAATGGTATTTTATATCACGCATAATGAAAAAGATGTAGTGGTACTTCATTACTCATCTAAGTTGTACTCCTCATTTTCTCTATCGTTTACGTGCTATATGAAGATGTTGTCATGCATTTTTGTTTTTTTCAAGTTTATATGCGGTTATCATTTTATGGGTTTTACTTACAATAAATTTATCTTTTCTCTGTTTATTCCATATGAATTAATTTTTAAAAATGGTTTTATTTTATTGTAATTATGGTTTTTCTTCTTTTATCCATTCACATATTTTCTTTTTATTATATATCTTTTACATAAAGTATGATCAATGTGTTCTTTCAAATTCGCTATTTAAAATATATATATATATATATATATATATATATATATATAATTATAATGTATTAGATTTTTATTAGAGCAATTATTTTATGATTTTGAGTTTTATTTATATTTAAAACTCAATATAAATAAAATGAGACAGTGTGTGTGTGACAGAGAGAGAGAGAGAGGGAGTGGGAGGGAGGTAGGAGGAAGAGAGAGGAGGGAGGGAAGCAGAGGGAGGTAGATAGAGGTGTATGGGGAGAGAGAGGGAGAGGGAGAGGTAGACGGAGGGAGAGGCAGAGAAGGAAACAGGGAGCTGGAGGATGAGATCAAGAGGGAGAGGGCGGGACGGAGTGAGAGAGAGAGCAGGGGATAGGCTTGGGGAGAGGGAGAGATAGAGAGAGACAGAGAGATAGAGAGGAAGTAGGAGTGAGGCAGAGAGAGAGACAGAGGGAGGGAGAGGGGGAGAGAGAGAGAGAGAGAGAGAGAGAGGGGGTGAGAGAGAGGGAGAGAGGGGGAGGGATAGAGGGAGAGACAGATACAGAGAGAGAGGGAGCGAGAGAGGTATAAAGAGAGAGAGAGAGACGCAGGGGAGAGGGAGAGAGAGAGAGAGAGAGAGAGAGAGAGGGAGATAGAGAGAGGGAGAGGGAGGGAGGGAGTTGGAGGGAGGGAGATATAGGGAGGCAGATAGAGGGAGCAGTAGAGAGAAGAAGAGAGAGGGAGAGAGAGAGAGAGAGATAGGGAGAGGGTGGGAGGGAGTGGGAGCGAGGGAGATATAGGGAGGCAGATAGAGGGAGCGGTAGAGAGAGGAAGAGTGAGGGAGGGAGATAGAGAGAGAGAGAGAGAGAGAGAGTGAGATAGGGAGAGGGAGAGAGAGAGAGAGAGGGAGGGAGAGAAGGGGGTAGGCAGAGGGAGAGGGAGAGAGAGAAGGAGGGAGCGAGAGAGGGAGGGAGGGAGAGAGATAGAGAGGGAGGGAGAGGGACAGAGAGGGAGAGGGGGAGAGAGAGAGATAGAGGGAGAGAGGGAGAGGGTGGCAGAGGGGGAGAGAGAGAGAGAGGGAGGGGGAAGGCAGAGGGAGGGGGGGAGAAGGGGAGGGAGATAGGGAGAGAGAGGGAGAGAGAGAGAGAGGGAGCAGGAGAGATAAAGAGAGAGAGAGGGGGGGGGATGGAGGGAGAGAGATAGAGAGAGAAAGGGAGGGGGAGAGATAGGGAGAGAGAGAGGGGCATGGAGGGAAAGAGCGAGAGAGGGAGGGAGAGAGTGAGAGGGAGAGGGAGGGAGATAGAGGGAGGGACAAAGAGGGAGGAAGGCAGGGAGCGGGAGGGAGAGAGTGAGGGACTGGCGGGGGACATAAAGCGAGAGGGAGAGAGAGAGATACAGGGAGAGAGGGAGAGAGGAGGGGTATAAGCAGAGTGGTAGGGAGAGAGAGAAGGAGAGAGGGATAGCGGGAGGGAGATAGAGAGAGAGAGAGAGGGATAGGGAGAGAGGGAGAGAGAGAGTGGGAGGGAGAGGGAGAGGGGGAGAGTTAGGGAGAGGGGGAGAGAGAGAGAGAGTGGGAGGTGGAGAGAGAGGGAGACAGAGAGAGAGAGGGAGAGAGGGGGAGGGATAGAGGGAGAGAGAGAGAGAGAGGTGGGGGAGGAGAGGGAGAGGGGGGAGGGATATAGAGGGAGGGAGTGGGAGGAAGGGAGATAAAGGGAGGCAGATGGACAGAGCTGGAGAGAGAGGGATAGTGAGGGAGAGGGAGAGAGAGAGAGAGGGAGAGAGAGGGGGGGATAGGAAGAGGGAGAGGGAGAGAGAGAAGGAGAGAGGGAGGGAGTGGGAGAGAGAGGGAGGGAGTGGGAGAGAGGGAAAGAGGGAGTGGGAGAGATAGAGAGAGAGAGAGAAAGAGGGAGCAGAAGAGATAAAGAGAGAGAGAGAGGGTGATGGAGGGAGAGAGAGAGAGAGAGAGAGAGAGAGGGTGATGGAGGGAGAGAGAGAGAGAGAGGGAGAGAGGGAGGGAGCGGGAGATATATATATATATAGAGAGAGAGGGGATGGAGAGAGAGAGCAAGAGAGGGAGGGAGAGAGAAAGAGGGAGAGGGAGGGAGATAGAGGGAGGGAGGGAGAGGGAGGCATGGAAAGAGAGATGGAACAGGAGGGAGAGAGGGAGGGAATGGGAGAGATGGAAAGCGAGAGGGATAGAGAGAGAAAGAGATAGATGGGGGGGGGGGGAGAGAGAGAGAGGGAGAGATAGGGGGGGATAGGCAGGGAGAGAGAGAAGGGGAGAGAGGGAGGGAGAGAGAGGGAGGGAGATAGAGGGAGAGGGAGGGAGAGGGGGAGAGAGAGAGAGAGAGAGGTAGGGAGGGAGGTAGGGAAGGAGGGAGAGAGAGAGGTAGGGAGGGAGGGGGAGATAAGGGGAGAGAGAGGAAGGGAAGGAGGGAGTGGGAGGGAGGGAGCAGGAGGGAGAGAGAGATGGATGGAGGGAGAGAGAGAGAGGGAGTGGGAGGGAGATAGTGAGGGAGTGGGACGGAAAGTGATAAAGAGGGAGAGAGGGGGAGGTGGGAGATAGATGGAGGAGGAGAGGGAGGGAGTGGGATTGAGAGGGAAAGGAAAAGAGAGGGGGGGAGAGAGGAGGGTGGGGCAGAGAGAGAAAGAGAGAAGGAGGTAGAGGGAGGGGGAGCGTGGGTCGGAGGGAGAGACAGTGTGTGTGTCAAAGAGGAGAAATAAGGGGAGGGAGGGAGAGACAGAAGGAGGGAGGTGGAGTGAGGGAAATAGATAGAGAGGGAGAGGGAGGGAGATAGATGGAGGGAAGGAGAGGGAGGGGGATAGAGGGAGAGGGAGAGAGTGGGAGGGTTAGTGAGAGGGAAAGGGATAGGGAGGGAGAGAGGGATAGGGAGGGAGAGGGAGAGGGGAAGAGAGAGAGAGAGAGAGAGAGAGGGAGAGTGAAAGAAAGAGGGAGAGGGAGAGAGGGAGAGAGAGGGAGAGGGGGAGAGAGGGGGAGAGAGAGAGAGAGAGTCCGAGAAAGACTAATTGTAATTTGAAACATTTCTAATTGAAGTAATCAATCAAGAAAAAGTAATTGACACAACATAAAACAATTTCAAAATCTAATAGATTCATGCAATTTCAACCATTTGTTTCCACGCTCAACTTTTAATTATTTTAAATTTAATTTAATTTTCAGAATGGTAATTAAATGTCCTTTTAGAAAGTTTTATTTATTAGTAAATTACCTAGCTTGTCCCTTGCTCCTTTTATGTGTTGTTATTCATTTTTTTTCCAATTTAGTTATTAGTGATTTGAAGAAAAATAATTTACTTTTAAAATATATTTGAATAAGATTATCATTCTTAGCCAAAAAAAAGAATAAAACAAATTAATACTATGATCTAATGGATTACTTTAAAAAAATGATAAAATGGAAATTTTTTTCCTAATTTTTTTTCCAAAATTACTAGAAATTCCTAAAAAAATATAATTCAATGTAATAAATAAAAATTTAGTTCTTCTTAATCTTAACCCATTTCTTCTTAATCTTATTATCGCTCACAACGAGAGATAGAAAGAGAGAGAGGGAGCAGAAGAGATAAAGAGAGAGAGAGAGGGGGGGAGCAGGAGAGATAGAAAGAGAGAGAGAGGGGATGGAGGGAGAGAGCAGGAGAGGGAGGGAGAGAACGAGAGGGAGAGGGAGGGAGATAGAGGGTGGGCGGGAGAGGGAGGGAGATAGATGTGGGCGGGAGAGGGAGGGAGGGAAAGAGAGATGGAGCAGGGGGGAGAGAGGGAGGGATTGGGAGGGACGGAAAGCGAGAGGGATAGAGAGATAGAGAGAGAGAGAGAGAGAGAGAGAGAGAGGCAGGGATAGAGGGAGAGAGAGAAGGGGAGAGAGGGAGGGGGGGAGAGGGTGGGAGAGGGGGAGATAGAGAGAGAGAGAGAGAGAGAGATAAAAGAGGGACTCCTGGGGAGGGCAGAGGAGTAAAGAGAGGGGGAGCGAGGGGGAGAGAGTGAGAGAGGGGGGGGAGAGGGAGAGGGAGCAGGAGGGAGAGAGTGAGAGAGGGAGGGAGAGGGGGAGAGAAAGAAAGAGGGAGAGGGAGAGAGGGAGAGAGAGGTAGAGGAGAAGAGAGAGAGAGAGAGAGAGAGAGAGAGAGAGAGTCTGAGAAAGACTAATTGTAATTTGAAACATTCCTAATTGAAGTAATGAATCAAGAAAAAATAATTGACACAACATAAAACAATTTCAAAATTTAATAGATTCATGCAATTTCAACCATTTATTTCCACACTCAACTTTTAATTATTTTAAATTAATTTCATTTCAAAATGATACCAATGTCCTTTAGAAAGTTTCTTTTATTAAGAATTACCTGTCATTCCTTTGCTCCTTTTATGTGTTGTTATTCATTTTTTTTTCCAATTTAGTTATTAGTTATTTGAAGAAAAATAATTTACCTTTAAAATATATTTGAATAAGATTATCATTTTTAGCCAAAAAAAAGAATAAAACAAATTAATACTATGATCTAATGGAGTAATTAAAAAAATGATAAAATGGAAATTTTTCTCCTAAATTATTTTCCAAAATTACTGGAAATTCCTAAATAAATATAATTCAATGTAATAAATAAAATCTTAGTTATTCTTAATCTTAACCCATTTCTTCTTAATCTTAACCCATTTTAAAAAGGCTGAGATTATTGAAATTTTTGAAAAAATGAGTTTAGGAGGGAAAAAAAAGAAACTCTATTTTCATTGTTTAATATTTTCATTCATTGCCCATTCCAAGTACCAAGTCAAATTCTAAAGAAAAATATTTTTAATTTTAACTAATAATGTTTTTCATTCTACTAATTTTCCTAAAATATCACTAAAAATTCTAGAATCTATATATAATTATTATAGATTAGAAGAATTTTACAATAATATTCTCAAACATTTTTTTTTTTTCAGTAAGAAAAAAATGCTGTAGTATTACAGTTCATATTCAATCAAATACGAGTGATTATATCATAAGACATTACACCCAATTTTTTTTGTATTAATTTACATCATACTCAAACATTTGTTTTAATTTAAAAATAAAATTTGTTTTTAAACTCATAGTATAAATATAGAATTTTAAAATTTTCCTATACTAAAACTAAATTCAAGTTTAAAAAAAAAACTGATATAATTTTCAAACATTTGTATCAATTTAAAAATAAGATTTTTTTTTTTATACTCATAATATGAATATAGAATTTTAAAATTTTCCCCTACTAAAACTAAATTAAAATTAAAGTTGAAAAAATAAAAAAATTGATATAATTTTCACATTGGTCAATAGTATCCTTAATAAATTTATTTGTCAATAACATCCTTAATCCTTAATAAATTTATCGATGTAAACTATCACGCCACCCAAAATATTAAATACAAATTAATGTGAACGAAAACTAGTTGAATTAGCGCCATCCAAAATATTCAACTATCCCATTCCTAAGTGGAAGTATCTAAACACCAATGAATGTTAAAGAAAATTAGTTCAACTAATCCCTTGAATTAGACTATAATAATATTTTGTTATACATTATTTAAATTCTAGGAAATGGTAAACTGATCAATAAGACAAATGATAATATATAATCAAAGTGTAATTAGTAAATATAAAAAAAAAACCTACCTTGAAATATTAGTCATAACAGTGGAAACAACCTCCATATATTTAGATTTTTATACTGATTTCATTAGGTATTTTATTTTTATATTTAATTCATTAAGAAGTGTCAAAATTTGTATTTAAAATATTTTTTTAATTATTTATATAAATTTAATTGAATATTATTAAATATTTTATTAATTATGGTTATTACTATATTTTCAAGTATAAGTGAATATTAATTTACATTAAAATATTTGATTCATAACCTATATTGGGAATTTTATTTTATAAAACTTTAAAATATATTATTTTAACATTTTTCTCATTATAGATATATGTGAAGTTGATATCACATGTTCACATATTTTTTTAAATATATAAATTTTAAAAATTGTACTCACATAATTTTTTTTACTTCTAATTACTTTTCATGAAATTTTATTAGGTCATATGGACAACTAATTAAGCATGAATATCATATTTATTTTTTCTTTTTTATTATCGCTCACATTGTTTTTCTATTTAGAGAATATTTTATTCATATTTTAGAAGGGGATGCTTATCAACTCCATGTTGAGCAGGGAAATAATTACACGTAGCCTGAAGAATGAGTCTCTCGGCTCAATTATACATAAATAAAACAAATTATTCTCTCATTTAACATATTTACAATTTAACCTCTTACTTACCAAAACAATTAAATGATAAAATTATAATAACATGTCTTCAAATTATGCATTAAATATGTTTAATTAGTTTTATTTTATATATTCTTTATTAAAAACTTAAGGGTTAAATTTGACGGCCATTTACCCATTTTTCCACTTTTAATACAGTTTATTCTGAAACAAACACGTCAAGGTCAACTTGCAAATAATTTTTTAAAATGTCAAAATGACGGGTATATATATATATATATATATATATATATGAAAATGTAATATTTGTACTTTAAAAAATAATACAATATTATTTAGTATAATAATTTTTATTTTTTTAATAAATTTTTTTATTTTTGGAAAATGAAATTAAAAATAGCTTTATGTGAAAACAATTTTATTTTGTCAATGTACAATTAAATTAATAAAAAAAATGTTAAAATAAAAATAACTTCATGGTATTGACCCATGGTATATGACAACCCATGGTATTCACGTGGAGTATAGCATATTTAAAGGGGAAATTAAAACATCTTATATACATCTTAACTCTCAATCTATGGAAAATCTCCTTTCACTCTAACGAGGTTTGTATCTCAAGAAATTTGATCTCTCTAGGCTCTTGATAGCTCTAGATCACTAGATTTCCTCAGATGGAGACTTGGCTTAAACTCAGTAAGATCGAGTAGATTTTAATATATTTGAATAATTTATACAGGAAAATTATGATAACTATAGCCTAGACCTTTTTTTAAAAAAATCTTCTTGTAATTTTCTCAGAATGTTCGATTTTCATGGAATATGTTTCCTCCTCCATGGAATTTTCTTAGAATGTTTGATTTTCATGAAATATGTTCCCCCCACCATGGGATTTGTGCAAGATGAGGCTCCTCCTTTAACTGAGCCTCATGAGTAGTAGAATCTTCTCTCGGAAATTTATTTAATGAAGCATTGGAAATTTATTTTTAGCAATGGCACATTATTTTTCAAGCTAATCTATTCAAAGTTTAAGTGCATTCACTTCAATATTTGTAGGTATACATTATGTTTTTTTTTCTTTTAACTTAGAAAATGCAGAAAATCTCGTTCTAAAAGAAGCCTCGAGTTGAAATGCAATTTCAATTCATTGTGGTTTCCTGCGCTCAAGTTGAAATCCAATTTAAATTTAAATTCATATATCTGAATTTCATCAGATATATGTCTCTCCACTTCTCTCCCAAGCAGCTTCCTGCGCTCTTTGTTTATATGTGTATAATGGGAAGAATCTTGTTGTGTTTGGAAGTGGCAACGAGAGTCCATGGTGGGTTAGGTTTGGTGGAGGGCACACGATAGTCCATTTAGGATTTTCTTTTGAATAAGGTGCCATTGGTGCACATGTTCCACCGCTTGAGAGGTAACATTGAGGAAGGATATTTATCAGAAGATAGAGTTCCAAGTTTTCGCCATTTTAGACCGTCGGCTGTATGGACAAAGCGTGAGCTGCAATCAATGATATGAAGGTAATGACAAGTTGCCTATGCTATTCTCTTTTTCTACATGCTTCACTGAATTTATTTTTAAATTGAAGGATATATTTCATTGATTTCTTTGAAGTTGTAGGATACAGTTAAAGATTTTGGTGTTCAAATAGTTCTTTATACACTTCGCTGATATTTTTTTTGAAATTGAGGGATATATTTCAATGAATTTTTTAAGTTGAAGGATATACTTTAATATTTCAGCGTTGAAATAGGTCTTTATAATTTTAATGGTAAAGAGTTACAAGGATTGTTGAATTAAATTTGTTAATTTCATATAACAAATTTCTGTTTGCAAAGATGTTTCTAATTAGAGTTAATAACACCATACTCAGATTTTTGTTTACATACTCCACTTCCTACCTAGGAGATGCCTCTGTTTACATATGAATATGGGAACCCTAGCTAGGCTATGCTTATTTTTCATTGAATATGGGAACCCAACATATCTTGGCTTTTCTATTTCATTGATTTGTAATTAGTTACCTAAATGTGAAAGTTTATTAGGGGATATCTGAATTTTTGGGAATATCTCCGCCGGAAATTTTTGGCTAATTTGAAATATGATAGCTATTGTTTTTGTTTACTGCATAACATTTTTTAATATTTCTATCTTTTGCAAACTATTCACTTCTACTCCGTTTTATTCTCCTTAATCATCATTTAAGCCAATCTTTTGTCACTGCAACATCAAGTTCTGGAAGGAAATTTAAAATTTAAGATGATCTCTGCATTAGAAATATTGTCGTCATGTCCAAATGTTTTCTCTATTTTTAAATTTCATGTGACATTAAAAGAAAAAAAACTATTTCAATGATTCTTATATTTGGTTCATATGAACTTGGTTTCCCTTAAAAATCATAGAATCCAATGGTATGCTTCTATGCTAGAAGTTGATAATGGTTGGCTAACGGCTTCGCTGGAGGTTGTTTGCTAGAATTTCATTCTTTACACTTTTCCCTGCCATGCCCATGCCCATGTCGTGCCTATCTTTTCTATTCCCAGATTTGTTAGAGTAGATTCATGATCAACTCATGATTTTCCACCTGTCTGAGCATATCTATTTTCATGGAGCATAACTCTGTGAAAACATTGTCTGCATGTAACATATTAACTAACAGTTGTAGCCAACATGGAATAAATGAAAGCAGTAAGATACTGCCACGTGATCAATACTTTCAATTACGTTACGCTTAAAGGAACAGTAGCACGTAATTATATAGAAAAAACAAAACGATTGCAAATAATTGTTGAAATGAATCTCAAACGTAACATGGGTAGGATAGGATACTACATGGCCATCAATATGTTTTCCTCGATTCATATGAACGGTGTTTTATATCACCCATAAAGAAAATGATGTAGTGGTACTTCTTTACTCGTCTAAGTTGTACTCATTTTCTCTATCGTTTACGTGCTATATGAAGATGTTGTCATGCATTTTTGTTCTTTTTAAGTTTATATGCGATTATGTATTATGGGTTTTACTTACAATAAATTTATCTTTTCTCTGTTTATTCCATATGAATTAATTTTTAAAAATGGTTATAGTTTATTGTAACTATGGTTTTTCTTCTTTTATCCATTCACATATTTTCTTTTTTATTATATATCTTTTACATAAAGTATGGTCAATGTGTTCTTTCAAATTCGCTATTTAGAAAAATAGCTATATATATATATATATAATTATAATTATAATGTATTATACTTTTAATAGAGCAATTATTTTATGATTTTGAGTTTTATTTATATTTAAAACTCAATATAAATAAAAGGAGAGAGAGAGTGTGTGTGAGAGAGAGGGAGAAAAGGAGAGGGAGAGAGAGAGGGAGTGGGAGGGAGGCAGGAGGGAGACAGAGGGAGGAAGGGAAGCAGAGGGAGGTAGATAGAGGTGTAGGGGGAGAGAGAGGGAGAGGGAGAGGGAGAGAGGGAAAGAGGGAGCTAGAGGATGAGATCAAGAGGAAGAGGGAGGGAGGGAGGTAGATAGAGGGAGGGAGTGAGAGAGAGATAGAGAGAGATAGAGAGGGAGAGGGAGTGAGGCAGAGAGAGAGAGAAAGGGAGGGAGAGGGGGGAAGAGAGAAAGGGAGGGAGAGTGGGAGAGAGAGACAGAGAGAGACGGAGCAAGAGAGGGAGAAAGAGACAGAGAGAGAGGCAGGGGAGAGGGAGAGAGAGAGAGGGGGTGGAGAGGGAGAGAGAGAGAGAGAGGGAGATAGAGAGAGGGAGTGGGAGGGAGGGAGATACAGGGAGGCAGATAGAGGGAGCGGTAGGGAGAAGGAGAGCGAGGGAGGGAGAGAGAGAGAGAGAGAGAGAGAGAGATATGGAGAGGGAGGGAGGCAGTGGGTGCGAGGGAGACATAGGGAGGCAGATAGAGGGAGCGGTAGAGAGAGAGAGTCTGAGGGAGGGAGATAGAGAGAGAGAGGGAGAGGGAGAGTGAGAGAGAGAGAGAGAGAGAGAGAGAGGGAGAGACGGGGGGGGGGTAGTCAGAGGGAGAGCGAGAGAGAGAAGGAGAGAGCGAGAGAGGGAGGGAGGGAGAGGGAGGGAGGGAGGGAGAGGGAGGGAGGGAGGGAGGGGGAGGGAGGGAGATAGAGGGAGAGAGGGAGAGGGTGGTAGAGGGGAAGAGAGAGAGAGAGACAGAGGGGGATGGATAAAGGGAGAGAGAGAGGGGGGGCGGAGAGAGAGAGAGAGAGAGAGAGGGAGAAGGAGGGAGGGAGATAGAGAGAGAGAGAGGGAGGAAGATAGGGAGAGAGAGGGAGAGATAGAGATAGAGAGAGAGAGAGGGTGCGGGAGAGATAAAGAGAGAGAGAGAGAGGGGGATAGAGGGAGGGAGGGAGAGAGAGGGAGGGAGAGAGTGAGAGGGAGAGGGAGGGTAATAGAGGGAGGGATATGGATGGAGGGAGGGAGAGGGAGAGAGAGAGGGAGGGATTGGGTTGTACAGAAAGCGAAAGGGAGAGAGAGGGAGAGAGGGAGAGTGGAGGGTGATAGACAGAGTGGGAGGGAGAGAGAGAAGGAGAGAGGGATAGAGGGAGGGAGATAGAGAGAGCGAGAGAGAGAGGGATAGGGAGAGAGGGAGAGAGAGAGTGGGAGGGAGAGGGAGAGGGGGAGAGAGAGAGATAGAGGGAGAGAGAGAGAGAGAGAGAGAGAGAGAGAGAGAGGTGGAGAGAGAGGGAGGTAGGGGGAGAGATAGAGGGACATAGAGAGAGAGAGAGAGAGAGAGGGGAGGGGGGTGGGGACTGATAGAGAGAGAGAGGGGAGGGGGGTGGGGACTGATAAAGGGAGGCAGATGGAGGGAGCGGGAGAGTGAGGGACTGAGAGAGAGAGAGAGAGAGGGAGAGAGAGAAGGGGGGATAGGAAGAGGGAGAGGGAGAGAGAGAAGGAGAGGGGGAGCGAGGGATGGAGAGAGAGAGAGAGGGAGGGAGGGAGAGAGAGAGAGGGAGGGAGATAGAGAGAGAGAGGGAGGGAGAGGGAGAGAGGAAGAGGGAGGGAGTGGGGGATAGATAGAGAGATATAGGGAGAGAGGGAGATGGTGGCGGAGAGAGAGAGAGAAAGAGAGGGAGAGAGAGGGACGATGGGGGAGAGAGAGGGAGGGAGAGAGGGGGAAGAATAGAGGGAGAGAGAGACAGAGGGGGGGGGAGAGAGAGACAGAGGGGGGGGGAAGAGGGAGAGATAGAGAGAGAGATAGAGGGAGGGGGAGGTAGAGGGAGGGAGATATAGAGAGCGAGAGGGGGGAGGGAGTGGGAGGGAGGGAGATAGAGGGAGTGGGAGAGAGAGGGAGTGCGAGGGACAGGTGTAGAGAGAAAGAGGGAGTGGGAGAGATAGAGAGAGAGAGAGAGAGGGAGCAGAAGAGATAAAGAGAGAGAGAGAGAGAGGGAGTGGGAGAGATAGAGGGAGAGAGAGAGGGGATGGAGGGAGACAGCAAGAGAGGGAGGGAGAGAGCGAGAGGGAGAGGGAGGGAGATAGAGGGGGAGGGAGGAAGGGAGATAGAGGGAGGGAGGGAGGGAGGGAGGGAGAGAGGGAGAGAGAGGGAGGGAGGGAGGGAGGGAGGGAGAGAGGGAGATGGATGGGGAGGGAGGGGGGGAGGGAGGGAGGGGGAGGGGGGGAGGGAGGGAGGGAGTGTGTGTGTGTCAGAGAGGAGAAATAAGGGGGGGGAGGGAGAGACAGAAGGAGGGAGGTGGAAGGAGGTAGAGAGAGAGAGAGGGAGAGGGAGGGAGATATATGGAGGGAAGGAGAGCGAGAGGGATAGAGGTTGGGGGAGAGAGTGGGAGGGTTAGTGAGAGGGAAAGGGATAGGGAGGGAGAGAGGGAGAGAGAAGGAGAGGGACACGGAGAGAGAGAGAGAGAGAGAGAGAGAGGGAGAGAGAGGGAGAGGGAGAGAGAGAGAGAGAGAGAGAGAGAGACTAATTGTAATTTGAAACATTTCTAATTGAAGTAATGAATCAAGAAAAAGTAGTTGACACAACATAAAACAATTTCAAAATCTAATAGATTCATGCAATTTCAACCATTTATTTCCACACTCAAATTTTATTTATTTTAAATTTAATTTAATTTTTAGAATGATAATTAAATTTCCTTTTAGAAAGTTTTTTTTATTAGGAAATTACCTAGCTTGTCCCTTGCTCCTTTTATGTGTTGTTATTCATTTTTTTTCCAATTTAGTTATTAGTTATTTGAAGAAAAATAATTTACTTTTAAGATATATTTGAATAAGATTATCATTTTTATCCCAAAAAAGAATAAAACAAATTAATACTATGATCTAATGGAGTAATTAAAAAAAATGATAAAATGGAAATTTTTTTCCTAATTTTTTTTCCAAAATTACTAGAAATTCCTAAAAAAATATAATTCAATGTAATAAATAAAAACTTAGTTCTTCTTAACCTTAACCCATTTCTTCTTAATCTTAACCCATTTCAAAAACGTTGAGATTATTGAAATTTAAAAAAAATGAGTTTAGGAGGGAAAAAAAGGAAACTCTATTTTCTTTGTTTAATATTTTCATCCATTGCACATTCCAAATACCAAGTCAAATTCTAAAGAATAATATTTTTAATTTTAACTAATAATGTTTTTCATTCTACTAATTTTCCCAAAATATCACTAAAAATTCTAGAATCTATATATAATTATTATAGCTTAGAAGAATTTTACAATAATATTCTCAAGCATTTTTTTTTTTTCAGAAAGAAAAAAACGCTGTAGTATTACAGTTCATATTCAGTCAAATACGAGTGATTACATCATAAGACATTACACCCAATTTTATTTGTATTAATTTACATCATACTCAAAAATTTGTTTTAATTAATTTTTTTTTTTTTTTTTTTTTTTTTAAACTCATAGTATAAATATAGAATTTTAAAAGTTTCTTATACTAAAACTAAATTCAAGTTTAAAAAAAAAACTGATATAATTTTCAAACATTTCTATCAATTTAAAAATAAGATTTTTTTTTTATACTCATAATATGAATATAGAATTTTAAAATTTTCCCATAATAAAACTAAATTCAAATTAAAAAATAAAAAAGTAAAAAAAAGAAAAAAAAATTGATATAATTTTCACATTGGTGAATAGTATCCTTAATAAATTTATTTGTCAATAACATCCTTAATCCTTAATAAATTTATGGGTGTAAACTATCACACCATCCAAAATATTAAACTCTCCTATGTATAACTATAACTGTCTAAATACAAAATAATGTGAAGGAAAATTAGTTGAATTAAGGCCATCCAAAATATTCAACTCTGCCATTCCTAAGTGGAACTATCTAAACACCAATGAATGTTAAAGAAAACTAGTTCAACTAATCCCTTAATAATATTTTCTTATACATTATTTAAATTCTTAAATTTAAATTCTAGAAAATGGTAAAGTGATCAATGAGACAAATGATAATATATAATCAAAGTCTAATTAGTAAATAAATAAAAAAATAACCTCCCTTAAATATTAGTCATAACAGTGGTCAAAGTGGAAACACCCTCCATATATTTAGTTTTTTATACTCATTTTATTAGGTATTTTATTTTTATATTTAATTCATTAAGAAGTGTCAAAATTTTTATTTAAAATATTATTTTAATAATTTATATAAATTTAATTGAATATTATTAAATATTTTATTAATTATAATTTAGTTTTAATATAAGTTGTTTTTAGTGTTATTTTTGAAAGTTTGTAGATTTTTTTGGTGTAATTTCTCTAAAATCCACAAAACTCTACATTCTCTAGTTTTGAACTTGCAACCTCTTAGGAGGAAAGACATGTTGCTAACCATTAGCCTCACTTAATTTGTATAATTATTATTATCATCATCCAATTTTAAGGTCATGGCCAAAACAAACATTGATGTATGACTTCCCTTGTTTATGGAACAAGGGACCCACCTCAGCTCAACAATTATGTAAACCATGAGATTTAGGGTTTAAAATCCCTAGGGTCAAACCAACCCATTTAAAAATCCCCAGGGTCAAGCCAACACATATATAAAACAATTATTTTAAGAATTAATATAGATATGTTTTAAGCACTGATCTAACCTGAGTCGAGGGATCAGATTTCTTCTATGTAATTTTTCATTGTTTAAATTCTATTTTTGAGTGCTATAGAGGTTACAAAAGATGTGCATTGAAATTGTTTTTTTGGTTATTACTATATTTTCAAGTATAAGTGAATATTAATTTATATTAAAATACTCGATTCACAACCCTATTGAGAATTTTATTTTATTATTTTAACATTAAAATAATAAAATATATTATTTTAAAATTATTCTCATTATAGATATATATGAAGTTGATATCACCTGTTCACATATTTTTTAAAATATATAAGCTTTAAAATTTTTAGTCACATAAATTTTTTTCCTTCTAATTACTTTTCATGAAATTTTATTAGGTCATATGGACAACTAATTAAGCATGCATATCATATTTATTTTTTCTTTTTTATTATGGTTCACATTGTTTTTCTGTTTAGAGAATATTTTATTCATATTTTAGAAGGGGATGCTTATCAACTCCATGTTGAGCAGGGAAATAATTACACGTAGCCTGAGGAATGAGTCTCTCTCCATGTTGAGCAGGGACATACTTACACATAAACTAAAGAATGAGTCTCTCAGCTCAATTATACATAAATAAAACAAATTATTCTCTCATTTAACATATTTACAATTTAACCTCTTACTTACCAAAAAAATTAAATGATAAAATTATAATAACATGTCTTCAAATTATGCATTACATATGTTTGATTAGTTTTATTTTATATATTCTTTATTAAAAACTTAAGGGTTAAATTTGACGACCATTTACCCATTTTTCCACTTTTAATACAGTTTATTCTGAAACAAACACGTCAAGGTCAGCCTGGAAATAATTTTTTAAAATGTCAAAATGATGGGTATATATATATATATATATATATATATATATATATATATATATATATATATATATATATATATATATATATATATATATATATATATGAAAATGTAATATTTGTACTTTAAAGAATAATACAATATTGTTTAATATAATAATTTTTATTTTTTTAATAAATTTTTTATTTTTGGAAAATGAAATTAACAATAGCTTTATGTGAGAACATTTTTATTTTGTCAATGTAAAATTAAATTAATAAAAAAAAACGTTAAAATAAAAATAATTTCATGGTATTGACCCATGGTATATGACAACCCATTGTATTCACGTGGAGTATAGCATATTTAAAGGGGGAATTAAAACATCTTATATACATCTTAACTCTGAATCTATCGAAAATCTGCTTTCACTCTAAAGAGGATTGTATATCAACAAATTTGATCTCTCTAGACTCTTGATAGCTCTAGATCACTAGATTTCCTCAAATGGAGACTTGGCTTAAACTCAGTAAGTTCGAGTAGATTTTAATATATTTGAATAATTTATACAGAAAAATTCTGATAACTATAGTCTAGACATGTTTTTAACAAAATCTTCTTGTAATTTGCTCAGAATGTTCGATTTTCATGGAATATGTTTCCTCCTCCATGGAATTTTCTCAGAAATTTTGATTTTCATGAAATATGTTCCCTCCTCCATGGAATTTGTGCAAGACGAGGCTCCTCCTTTAACTGAGCCTCAAGAGTAGCAAACTCTTCTCTGGGAAATTTATTTAATGAGGCATTGGAAATTTATTTTTAGCAATGGCACATTATTTTTCAAGCTAATCTATTCAAATTTTAAGTTCATTCACTTCAATATTTGCAGGTATACATTATGTTTTTTTTCTTTTAACTTAGATAAAACTGGTAAAAGGAAATACTAAAAGTGATATGAAGGGTTGTTTAAAAATGAGATCTTCATAAAAAAATTCTATGATAGGTAGGAGGACCCATCAAATTTAACATGTGATGATGGTTATGAATATCTTGTTAATTAAAATGTAATGTGAATAAAACTAAAAGAAACTATTAAATTGCTATTGACTATTGTATGTCTTCAAATTATGAAATACATATACATTAATACAGTTAGTTAAATTAAATAATTGGTAATATTTAATAAACATTGATTCATAATAAACATTAAAACACATAACTTATGATAAGCTAATATTATTAAAATTAAAAAATTAAAAAAAAAATTATTATTTTATTTTATATTATTATTAATTGTAAAAGTATTAATATATATATTGGAAAATAAAACATATCACAAAAATTTTAATCATAAAAATTCAATCATACTTTGGAAAAATATTTAAAAAGAACAAAAAAAAAAGATTATTTAGCTTTTATACAATTGATTATACCTCTTGCAAATAGGTGCTCAAATGCCAATTTTATATTTGACAAACATAACTACATTTTATTACATGAAAAATATTTACTTTATTTTCAACATATTATTAGTTTTTACCAAATATTTATATAAATAATTTTAAAAATATATATATTTTTAATTTATAAGTGAAATAAAAGATGATTAAAAAATTTAGTTATTTTTTTATGATATTAAATATTAAATATTAAAATAATAAACATATAACTAGAATATTTCCAAAATAATTAGTACCATTCTTGAAAATTTAAAGCATATTCAATACTAAATGATGTGCTCTCTAAAAGGCCAGGTTGAATATTTAATCTGAAATGGTTAACGCAATCAAATGTTTTATTTAAGATATTATAATGCTTAAAAAATAAAAAAAATATTCATACTAGAGAAAAAAAAAAATCAAACGCAACACTCTTTGAACAACTTGAGAGATTAGTTGTTTTTGCAACGAGTTGGAGTGGTCGGAAAAGGAAGAGCTGGTTGAAAGACTTGGCTCATGATTGGAGCTATTTTTAACATAATCCAACCATACACAAACATTGTAATTAAATTGTTCGACCTGTAATACAAACAAATTTTAATGAAAATGCTGCACGTGTACAAAATTGAAATATGAACGTTGGAGCGGTCAATTAGTGAAACTTTACCCTTAGAAATTAAAAGAGGCACAAAAACTCATTGTAAAAAGGCCAATCCTAAAGTTGAAACACAATTTTGAAATTTGAATTTCATCTAGTTTTCGGTCAAAATGTGCGGAAAAGCTCTCAAGCTCAGCTTCTGGAGATTTAGGACCAGCAACAGCACATCAAGATAACACAATACCAGGCAGCAGGATGATAAAGTGGGCCGCATGGAGAAGATCCTCCAAAAGATCCTTCAGCACCTCCAACAAGCAGAAATGCTTGGATCCAATGTCAAAGACCCTGCCCCAGTCTCTTCATCTGATGGATAGAAGATTTAGCTATATATAATTTTGATGAATTTTAGTTACATATGAACTTTTATTATATATTATGAATATACAAACTGCAGTAGTATAACAGTTAGCTCAGGAGACTTTTAGAGGTATGAGACAATTTCAGTACTGGGATGCTCATCATGCTTTTAGATGGCCAACAACCTGGTTTCCCTCGGGCAGGTTGAGGTCAAAGACTCATTTTTATATTTTGTAGCCTGTCTTTCAAATATAAATAGAAATAGTAAAGTCCCACAGAATTTACAAAAAAAAAAAAAAAAAAGCCTCAAGTTGAAATGCAATTTAAATTGAAATATGAATGTTGGAGCCGTCACCATAGAAGCAATTACTGAAACTTTACCGTTAGAAACCAAGAGATGCAAAAAATCTCATTGTAAAAAGGCTGATGCTAATGTTGAAATGCAATTTTGAAATTTGAATTTCATCAGAAAATATGCGGAAAAGCTCATTCTAAAACAAGCCTCAAGTTGAAATGCAATTTAAATTGAAATATGAAGCAATTACTGAAAATTTACCATTAGAAACCAAGAGATGCACAAAATCTCATTGTAAAAAGGCCGATCCTAAGGTTGAAATGCAATTTTGAAATTTGAATTTCATCTGAATATGCAGAAAAGCTCGTTCTAAAAGAAGCCTCAAGTTGAAATGCAATTTAAATTCATTGTGATTTCCTACGCTCAAGTTGAAATCCAATTTAAATTTAAATGCATATATCTGAATTTCATTAGATATATATCTCTCCACTTCTCTCCCATGCAGCTTCCTGCGCTCTTTGTTTATATGTGTATAATGGGAAGAATCTCATTGTGTTTGGAAGTGGCAACGAGAGTCCATGGTGGGTTAGGTTTGGTGGAGGGCACACGATAGTCCATTGAGGATTTTCTTTTGAATAAGGTGCCACTGGTGTACATGTTCCACGGCTTGAGAGGTAACATTGAGGTTCCAAGTTTTCGCCATTTTAGACCGTCGGCTGTATGGACAAGGCGTGAGCCGCAATCAATGCTATGAAGGTAAGGACAAGTTGCCTATGCTATTCTCTTTTTCTACATGCTTCACTGAATTTATTTTGAAATTGAACGATATATTTCATTGATTTCTTTGAAGTTGTAGGATACGGTTAAAGATTTTGATGTTCAAATAGTACTTTATACACTTCGCTGATATTTTTTTTGAAATTGAGGGATATTTTTGAATGAATTTTTTATGTTGAAGGATATACTTGAATATTTCAGGGTTGAAATAGGTCTTTATAATTTTAATGGTAAAGAGTTACAAGGATTGTTGAATTAAATTTATTAGGTTAATTTCATATAACAAATTTCTGTTTGCAAAGATATTTCTAATTAGAGTTAATAACACCATACTCAGATTTTTGTTTGCATACTCCGCTTACTACATAGGAGATGCTTCTGTTTATATATGAGTATCGGAACCCTAGCTAGGCTATGCTTCTTTTTCATTGAATATGGGAACCCAACATTTCTTGGCTTTTATGTTTCATTGAATATGGGAACCCATCAT